>JANFAE010000354.1:0-114349 GCA_024613145.1 Pisolithus marmoratus | reverse complement strand
TTTGCTTTTGAGTTCGCATTTTTGAGTTTTGACATAGAGTTTCTGTTTCGAGGAGGATAGCCCTCGTTGTGTTGTGTGGTATGGCTCGGTATGTGGTGACTGAGGACAGTCACTATCTCAAGCCACCCTCGGATGTAGGGAGAATATCCTCCCTACTAGGATATTTCTTTTATTTCACTGTTTTTACTTACTGATTTGTTTTCTCTTCTTTCTTTTGTTTTTTTACTTCATGTTTGCACGCGTTTGGCTTATGTAAGCCCACGCGACCACTTCGAGAGCACCTGTACATACTTAGAAAAAATAATAGATGCATTATAGAGACGAAACAGACAGAATTCCAAGCCAGAGTGCTTGGAATATTATTTCTTCATTCCTGATGTGCTATAAATGTTTTCTTCAGTCTCTCTAGGAATTTTGGGCGCGTTTTTGGTCTTTTACTCTACTCTTTGACTCCCTACCAGGCAACTCTAGCTCCCTGGGTCGAACTAGGACCCCCTTCCAACAGGAGACTCTCTAGTCTCCTCCCACACTCATTTAACATCAATCTTTACATCGCTCCCTCTTGCTCTCGTCGTCTCCGCTCCCCCCTGCATCTCCCCTTGTGCTTCAGGTATGCATATCTGCCTCTGCGTTATCGATATCGTTACTAATCGCTCCCCCTCTCGCTCTCGTCTCTGCTCTCCCCTGCACCCTCCCCTCACAGGTATGCATGCCCGCCTGCGCGTTATTGGTATCGTTACTAATCGCTCCCCCCCTCTCGACCTCATCGTCCCCTCTTTCCCCTAGCCCCTGCACCTCCCCTCTCGCACTTCCAGGTATGCATGCCCGTCTTTGTATTATCGGTATCATTACTAATAGTTGTCCTTGTGTGCATCTACATGAAGTCTAGCAGGTAGGTCAGTGGATGGCATTGTTGACGCTTTGTCCTCCCCTTAGGTTACCCCATGCTACCTAATGTAGACTGCAGGCTACATGATGGTGGCATGGTATCCCTGCATCTGCATTACACCTGGCCAGTGTATTGTGAGCATGGCGGGATTTTTTTTGTCTGTGCCTGCTGTGCAGGTCAGCATGTTGGATCTGAGGGGTTCTAGTCTGTGCCTGCTGTGCAGGTCAGCATGTCGGATCTGAGGGTTTCTAGTCTGTACCTGCTGTGCTGGTCAGCTAATTATTTTGTCTTGAGCATTGTGACGAGTCTGTGCCTACTGTGTGGGTCAGCTTGTTAGTTGGGTGTGTTGGCATGATCTGAGTCTGGGTGTGATCGGAGTCTGTGCCTGCTGTGCTGGCGAGCTTGTCATATCTGGGCGTGATGTGAGTCTGTGCCTGCTGTGCTGGCGAGCTCATTATTCAGTTTTGTGGGTGTTTGTTATGTCTGTGCCTGCCTTGCTGGCCAGCGTATTATTCATCTCAGTGTCTTGTAGTCAGCCTGTGATTGTGTTTCTGTTGTGTAAGTGTTGTGTCTCTCTCGTACTATATGTCACTTATGAATTGGTCTAGGGCTATTTGCTGTTTGAACCTCCAAGGTATGATGGTGGTTTCTTGAAGGTTTGTTACTGACTACAACACTAGGGATTAGATAGATTAGTAGTGGGTTACTTGTGTTGAACTTTGAGTGTCAATTTTTTCTTGAGTACTTACTGTTGTCCTGGGGGAGGGCCCCCTCTAGGATGGCAGCAGAGGCTCTGTTCCTTTGGGAACTTTTTACTTTGTATTAATTTGTGATTCCATTTGTAGTTGATGCTTTGCAATGTATTTCAACACTAGAATGTAATCATCATGTCTTGAATTTGCCATCTTTTTTTGAAATTTGGTGTGTCTAACCCTAACCCTAATCCATTAACTTGATTTGGGCCACTAAGTATGCAGGCAGTAGGCATGTCTTACTAAGAAGTTCACGGCTTAAAATTTTAAGTCCATTGCTTATCATAACTAAATCATTGTTCCCTTCCGACCGGACTTGATCTGAATGCATTCAGAAGCCTCAGATCCAGCCCTCTCAGTGCTGGTGGATGAGATCCTATCATCTGTACTCCAGGGATCCAGACTCTCCTCTTCAGTGCTGACAAGATCTGACCTCAGGAAGCCAAGGTATTCCATGTGTGTTTCTTGTTGATGGTGCACTTTGATCCCAATCCTGGGATATGATAGACTTCGAGTCATGTCCCGATTGAATAATCTTAGATCATCTATGTCAGGAGTAGAGATACCACCAGTTGAAATCTCCAAGGTAGAACTTGAGTTGTCTTCTCTGGTGATTGCCCATGCAGTCCTGAACCCCTGTGAGTACACATCTCCAGGTGCTTTATCTAGGTGTCTGATGATGTGTGAAAGATGTAACAAAATGGGATGTGGACAGGTTTTCCCAACCTGTTGGTAAGCATGTGGACAAAACCACATATTTCGAATATCCCAAGTGGGGGCACATTTGGGACCCTGCCACAGTCCTGGACCTGCATGGTCGAGTGCTGGTTTGGTATCTCCCTGGTATCATGCCTTCTCAGAGAGTTGTATGGCTCTATTCCACCCTGGTGATCCGAGCTTAATGTTGAGTAGGAACATCTCAACCAAATTCACCTCCCACTGAAGGGCAGTCTTGTCAAGGAGGCTAAGAATAAGAACCAGGCCAACAAGAGGTTTGGTCATAGGCATGTCCCAGAGGTTGACCCTGCCATTGGGGATGCCATCTTTGGACATGGAAGGCTCATGACTGCCATTGCAACTTTCCAGCAGGGTCATATGGTCATTTCTCTCTCTCCCTTGTCTAGGTATTGAGGCTGATATTTCTACAGAGATTGGTTGATAGACTCTATGAAAGTCCACATCTCAGATCCCCAGCTGTAAAACAATATCTTCAAGATATTGCTTATGCAGAGGAGTTCTGGAACTCCATTGCTGAAGTCACACTGCCAGATCTCGCTTGTGTGGGCAAGCAGGCTATTGCAGCCAAGGATGACCTGGACAGGACCATATCTAGAACCACCACTCCTTGGCCCTCCATCTATGTGGGGATAGATGTCATAGTCAACCAAGAGACTCCTCCTCACCTAGACACCATTTCCGCTCCCTCTCTGCTGGATTTGGTAGTGAGCCTGGGAACTCATGACTCACACTTTCATATTACCGATCTTGGCATTATTTTTGCTTATCTCCCAGGCACCATGATTTACCTAGCAGGCAAGTTTCTCCACCACTCAGTGCCCAGGTGGGAGAAGGGTGAGAGGATAGCCCTGGCTCACTACATGAAGGACATGGTCCATAGCAGGTTTGGGGTTCAGAGGCCAGCTTTCACCCAGCAAAAGGACATTCTTGGGAAATTTTTACAGGCTTAGCACATCATTTAGCTGATGTCAATGTCCATGTCAATTAGCCGATGTCACCCTCTACCGAATAGTGTAGTATCTGATGTGTCAGAAGGTACATACCCACTGTTGTTCCGACATGCAACGAAGAAGGGCCAAAGTGCTGGGCAAAAGCTCTGGTAGAGGTTCATTGTACACTTTCCAGCCCACCAAGACCAGAAGAGGAAAGCTCATATACAAGGAAGTCGATGCTAGCCACCTCTACCTCCCATCTGGTAGTCAACCTTCCACTCCCAGGACCCCAAGGACCGGAATATTCTCCCAAAATCTTGATATCCCAGGCTTCTCTAACTCTGAGTGGAATGATGTAGAAGATGCCCCCCAGTCCCAAAGGCTTACAAAGGTAGGTACTCTGAATTGGGAGTTGACCTGAACTAAAACTTCCCTGCAGAGTCAAAATGACTTTATCAGAGAGTGGTTGCCTTGGAGAACCGAGTATCTCAATGTTATTCTGGAGGAAGAGCAGCTGGCTAAGGGGGGAATTTGTGAGGAATGTTCTCAGGCAGAAGGATGTATTAGATGCATGTCCTGCACTGGCATACATGCCTGGTGTGGTCCCTGTGCTGTCAAGGCTCACAAGAACCTTCCTTTTCACAAGGTCCAAAGGTGGAATGGTACTCACTATGAGGCTACCTCCTTGATGGAACTTGGCTTCTTGTGGCATATAGGGCATGGGGGGCTGCCATGTCCCCGAGGCCCAGAGAACCCCAATCTAGAGGAGTCTGGCTATGAATCTGGAGAAGGACCTCCACATTACAGGTCAGTAGCTTTTGCTCAAGGAGGCCCTATGATAACCCACCCTGCCAGGAGGTCCTCTCGATCCCAAATGACCATTGTGCACACCAAGGGCATTTTTACCCATGAGATCTCTTGGTGCAGTTGCCCTGGGTCAGATCCTAATGACTGGCACCTTGAGTTGCTTCAGGGACGACTCTTTCCAGCCAGTATATCTAAGCCCAAGACTGCCTTCACCTTTGATGTGCTCAATCACTTCCTTGTTGATGCTTTGGAGTGCAAGACTTCAGCTATGAGCTTCTATCAGAAGCTGAAACGGCTCACCAATAATGCATTTCCTGACAGGGTACCAGTTGAGTGCCTCTTCCTGTTTGGTGGCTTGTGTTAATACTGCTTTCTTGGCTTGATAGGATAGGTACAGGGAGCTGATGAGGGTTTCTCGATTGTGGAGGGATTTGAAACATAGGAAATGGTTTGGTTTTGGTCATGATACAGAAAAAGATCCAGGAGAGGGGGGACTTGCCCTTTTCTGCCCTGCCTGCCCCCAACCAGGTCTAAATTTACCTACAGACTGGAGAGGTCGATATGACAGGTAGGAGGCTTTAATCTATTTAAATTCAGATTCTAACCTGCTTCAGTGATACTGTAATGAGAAGATATGTCATTGATGGGAACTTCACAGCTCAACACATGAAAATGAACAAGCCAGAGTTGGATGTGGCCTTGTCAGATGGAAAAGGCTATATGGTTTCAGAGGGACCCTATCAGAGTCATCTCCAACAGTCTTTGGATAGCAAGGAGGTGAGTGGTCATAAGGTCTTGGAGTTTACCCACTGACCATGCCTTTAGAGATCCACCTGCAGCAATCACAGGGCAATCAATGCTGCCAACATCAACAAGTCCAACCTCCAGTCGACTGGGATTGGTGCCACAGCTTGTGCCCGACATGGTTGCTTTGTTCCCCACTCTGTGGTAGATTTTCAAAAAGGGGAAAGGTGAGTGAACTTGGTGTATTGAAATTGGTGCCTTTGGACCAAATTGTTGGCCAGGTATATGAACACAGACTACTCCATTTGCAATGCTCTTGGGTATTGTTCTGAGGGCATCACAAAATCCCTGGTCATTTATGATGTAGGGTGCCAGTGGAGTGTCAACTTCCATCAACGGGTAAAGTCTAGTCCCTCTCTCCTTCTTCCCCCAGTTCTGGAAATCATTCCTGCTGTGGGGAAGTTCCATTTGGCTGCACACAAGCTCTCTTGCTTTCCAAGGTACAGCCTTAACTTTATCAAGGGTGCAGGCCACTTGGATGGAGAAATTCTGGAGACATTGTGGGCTCCATTCAATAAGATCTCCCCAACTGCCAGGTCTATGAGTCAGGCCCACAGGCAAGAGGTGTATGATGATCATATGAGGGATTCTAACTGGAAAAAGCTTGTGGGAATAGGTGAGGTTTTTTTTCTTGAAGGGGAGTGAAATTTACCCCGAACATCCAAGTCCCATCCTTGCTGAAGAAACACAAGATGGCCAACAAGTGTCTGGAGGAAATGAATCAGGCATATGAGCAGTTGACTGCTGTTCTAGATCCCGACAAGGTTGCTCAATGGGAATTGGATGCTCTTAGGGCAGAGGCAGATAGGGGGGAGGCCCTAGATATTTATTTGTTGAAAGGGGACAAAGGTCTGTCTGATGGATGGAATGATGTCTTGGTCTGATGATTTTTGTAGCTCCCACCTTTCATGAAGTGCAGTTAAAGCTCACCAAACACCCAAAGGCCCCTTCAGGAAACCTTGGTTCTGTGGCCTGGCTTGCAGAAGGAATCAGCATTGAAGACTCACAGTGAGGTCTCTGTTGAACTGAAGGTGATTTTCTTGCTGACCAGACCTGCAGGGACCAGCTGAGATCTGAACTCCGACAACTTCCCAGGCCCATGTCCACCAGGCAAGAAGTCAAAGCTTCCCAGAAGAGGCAAAGACTCTCTGCCAGGATTGAAAAATTCCAAAGTAATGGTCAAGCATTTTTCAAAACTTTGGAGATAGATGGTGCTTTCATTCCCCAGGATGATCCAGCATTCTGTGGGAAAGAAGAAGATGATGATGAGGATTGGGAGTTCTGGCATGATGATGAAGGGGATTGGGAAGCTCCTGAAGAGGATTCTGAGGAGCTGGCTTCCGAGCTCATGAGTATATGGATGCCATCTTCCATTGGGGCTGCTAAACTAATGGAGCTGGGCCTTCATGACCTTCTCAAAGAGGAAAGGGAACTCAGGATTGGACAAGCTAATGATTGTCTAGACCAGCTTAGGACTGACCTGGGAAACAAGGCCATGTTATACCGACAGAATTTCAGGACTTCAAATTCCACTAGGGAGGGTACCAGATCCAAGAAGGAAATCCAAAAAGTGGTGGCCAGGGTCAACAAGCATGTCAGAAGTTATCAAAGGGCCAGGCAGGCCATTCTCCGGTTGGACCCTGATGTTAACATCGAAGAAAGGTATCAAGAAATCCAACCAGAGGATCTTGCAGTGAGTAAGGAGGTGACAGAGGAAAACAGGTTTGGACAGGGGACCAGTAAGCTGGCCTGGTTTTGGATGATGGATGGTGATGAGAGGCAGCTGAATGTGGAGGCTGGGGGGTTGATGGCAGAATGTAAGTGTATACTCCTTCAATATATCTTACTAAAAGTTATGCTCAGTTTACCGAATCAATTGGCTCAAAGCAAGGGCAAGAAGAGACAGATGGAAAGAAGAAGTATTGCTGGTGAGGCATGAGATGCTGTGGACTAGTTTGTGGTTCAAGCACCACAAGAACATATGGGAGAAGAGGGCTCTGCAGTCCACCGAACCTGGGAAAGAAGCTTATGCTAATAAGCAGATTGGGTTGTGGAGTGACTTTGACAAGAAGGCAAGGTTGATGTTCCAAGGTAAACAAATGGATTGTAATTAGAACAGCAGTATATACATTCCATTTATTGTCCTACTGCACAAGGCTTTGGACTTCGTATCTGAATCATAGTGAATGACAAATATGTCAAAACACATTGATATTTTCCCTAAAAGAGGAATAGCCGATCATTTTTCAACCACCTGCCTAAATCAGGAAGGGCCGAAAATTTTCACCTCATCCTGGTGCAACAAAATCTCTACTGCCACTTACCTCCCCAACATTGCACTATCCAATGGCTGATTGGTCTGAAGCCTACTCTACTATCCTGTCATCCTATTTAGGGCAGTACAAAGAAGCAAGGGGGAACTCAGAGCTCCGAAATGAGATTTTGGCTGAGGTGAAGTTCGGAGATCCTCCAGCAGGCAGCTCCAGGTTCTGTGGCATTGCCTAATAATTTGAGAGTGGTGTGACATATTTTTGCATTATGTTGGACATGTCTCAAGTTTATCTAGGCCATCAGAAGGGTGTTCTTACCAGAACTAGACCCTGAAGACCGAGATGACGAGGAGAACATCATCCTGCACATCCTGTCTGTTTCTGAGAAAAGGAAGGAAGATGCTGGGGAGGGTGAGCATGTCAGGGAAGAAAGGGCAAGGCCAACCAAGGCTGGAGACTACAGAAAGCCATTCTCAGCCTTTACTTGTGGCCAGAGACTCTTCAAGGATGACCTGGATTTGTATGATAGGGAAAGGAGGGATACCAAGGACCCAAAGACCATAGGCCAAAGGACTAAGATTGTCCAAAAGTGGTGGGAGTCTCTCTCTGATGATAGAAAAGCTGAAGCTGGGAGGGCTGCAGGAAAAGTGGAATAAGTTAGGTGCTCCCAAAGAGACCCATGATTTGTATGTGCCCATCTCATTGTAAGGCCTTATGCTAAGCTTGCTAATGCACAGATACCGGAGAAAAAATTTCCCCAGCATGGCTAGAGAGTTCATTGACACAGTTCAAAGAACCATGGGCTGCCACATAGTGATGTTTTCGGCCCATGAGGCAGGGGAAAATCAGATCAAGATGACAGTGTAAGTTCCATTTAACCTGGTGCATCCCATGCTAAGGAAGACATCTAGTTTTGAGACACCTCCTGCTGATGGGAAGAAAGCTTTCACCAAGTCATCAGAGTCCAGCAAGGATTGGGTTTTGAATGGAGAGCATAGTTTGACTGACTATCTTTTGACTGCCCCTGGTGAGTTTGGTGTATTCTCTATGTGTACCTAAACTGATCAATACTTAGTTGAGGAAGAAGATCTGAAGGAGAAGCAAGAGGTGGAGATAACTGTTGATGAGGATGGAAATCCTGAAGTGCCATCTTGGTCTGGGCAGAAGCTGAAGGTCCAGCAGAATTTGGCAAGAGCAGTTTTCCAAGCAGCTTATGGTGGGTTCTTGGTTGGAATGTGGATGTCAGGTGGTTGGTTGAAGGCACAAACATAGCCAAGTTTACAGAGAGGCCAAAGGCCAAAGTTCCCTGGGGATTACTTATCAAGTCTCCTCTGGAGTATCTGGACAAAGAGTCCATTCCAGATGGATTTACTATGAAGGATCCTTGAAAATGGACAAAGGCAGACCTTCAGTTGCTTTGGACTCATTGGCATTCCCTAGAGGGTGAGGATAAGGTGATTGTGTCATTTATCAATTGCAGAAAGGAGGATGCACCATTGGTGTTACGATTCACACCTTGGTGTAGGACTTTCTTTCCCTTTATGACTGCTTGGTCCTGTTGATCTTGTTCTGTGCGTTTCTTTTGTGTTCCTTTGACTCATGCTTTGGCTCGGCCAATAGCGATATCTTCTCCTTAACACATGTTCAACACATGTAGGACTCTGGCCAATGGCCTTTATCCCTTGGTTACATGAGGTCGCCTTGAGGCCTCTCTCCCTGTACTATATATAGTCGTCTCTAGTCTGGAGTAGACCCTCAGACTAGAGCTGCCCAATCTACTGGCTAGTTCCTCAGAACTTCGAACTTGAGCTTCCCAGCTCTCACTCAGAACTACGACAAATCCTTCAGACAGAAGGTTACGATCGTTGCATCGTAGAACGATTACTTGGGTTCGACCTACGTTACAGACTTCAGTCTTAGCGTAACAATTGGCACTTCGGTCTGACAGGAAAGGGAAGGCCAGCTCTAAGAAGAAAGTGTATATGAGCCCTGGGGATGACAGTGAAGCAAGTGTGGGTCCCATGGGGATGGTTGGTGGCTCTGATTCCGAGTGGGAAACTGGTGGGGTTCCTAAGAGGGGGGAGGTAGCTCCTGGAAGGGCCGAGGATGATACCCCTCAAGAAACAAGTCCTGCTTGGCATGCCAGCAAGGACAGAGTGAAGTTTTTAAAGTCTCTTTCCATCATGCCTCGGTACCAAGAGCTGGTTGAGCTGGTGCTTGCCTTACCCAAGACAGTGAGTGACAAATATATGGGGGGACCCTACTAACAGATATGTATCACAGGCACCTGGAATGGGAACTAAGCTTGACATGCCTGTCTGGGCAACATGGGCTTGGAGTGCCCAGTATCTTCCTGCAGATATTCATATGGATGGGAGTTCCTTCTGGAAGGCACTTGGAAAGCTACAAAGTGCAAGGTTTGGTTGCTCCTTGAAGGGCCTTCAGGTGGTGCTTGGATTTGGGCTTCTGTTGAGGGAGTGTAAGTGGGCCCAGGAAGTGGAACCAGATGACCCTGAAGTAGCTGACCTTGATTTTTTGCTGAACTTGGAGCTTGGTGTTGAGAGGGGGGAAGATGTGATGGATGCAGTGGGGTTGGTGGTTTCCAGGTTGCAGCAAAATTCCAGCCGGATGGGTGAACAAGAGAGGGGGGAGGGGATTGGTGGGAAGGGGGGTTGTAGGGTGGGAGAGGAGATGAGTGGGAATGAGGGAGGGAGTGAGGAGGAGGAAACTCCTGTTCCCACACCTATGAAGAAAAGGAAAAGAGAAGGGAGTGTGAATTTGAAGCGGAAACAGAAGGTGACAAAAGGAGGTCATCATGAGGATGAAGTGCAGGGGAAAAGAGAGCAGAGAGAGAGGAAACAGACCAAGAGAGCATTGGGACTCGGTTTGTAGATACATCATCATGAAAACTGTGTTAGATCAGAAATGTATCTCATTTAAAGGTTGTCCAAAATGGGGGAATATTGGGATTGTTGGATCCCTCTTGATATTGGATCTTGTCTCAGCTTGGTAATAATATGGTGGGGATCCTTGTCCCCCTAGTGAACTTGAAAATCCCCCAGCCAGGTCGGCCAACCCCACTTCCAGGGGGGTGGGCCATCCACCCACCAGGTAGGCCGACCCCACTTTCAGGGAGGGTGGGCCATCCCCCAGCCAGGTAGGCCGACCCCACTTCCAGGGGGGTACCTTGGGACCATCTGTGGCATCACTAGTGTTTTCATTTGACATGGATGCCCCTCAGTGTGGGGCTGTGACCTGTATCCAATGGCTGATCCCAGCCCTGTTGACCCCACTTCCAGGGGGATGACCACACTTTCAGGGAGGGTGGGCCATCCCCCAGCCAGGTAGGCTGACCCCACTTTGGGGGGGGGTGAGCATCCTCCAGCCATGTAGGCCCACCCCACTTCCAGGGGGGGTGAGCCATCCTCCAGCCAGGTAGGCCCACCCCACTTCCAGGGGGGGTGGGCCATCCTCCAGCAAGGTCAGCCGACCCCACTTCCAGGGGGGTGGGCCATCCCCCAGTCAGGTAGGCCGACCCCACTTCCAGGGGGGTGGGCCATCCTTCAGCAAGGTCAGCCGACCCCACTTCTGGGGGGGTGGGCCATCCTCCAGCCAGGTTGGCCGACCCCACTTTCAGGGGGGGTGGGCCATCCCCCAGCCAGGTAGGCCAACCCCACTTTCAGGGGGGGCGAGCCATCCTCCAGTGAGGTAGGCTGACCCCACTTTCAGGGGGGGTGGGCCATCCTCCAGTGAGGTAGGCTGACCCCACTTTCAGGGGGGGTGGGCCATCCTCCAGTGAGGTAGGCCGACCCCACTTCTGGGGGGGTGGGCCATCCCCCAGTCAGGTAGGCCGACCCCACTTCTGGGGGGGTGGGCCATCCTCCAGCCAGGTCGGCCGACCCCACTTTCAGGGGGGGTGGGCCATCCCCAAGCCAGGTAGGCCGACCCCACTTTCAGGGGGGGTGGGCCATCCTCCAGCAAGGTCGGCTGACCCCACTTCTGGGGGGGTGGGCCATCCCCCAGTCAGGCAGGCCGACCCCACTTTCAGGGGGGGGTGGGCCATCCCCTGGCCAGGTAGGCCGACCCCACTTCTGGGGGGGTGTGCCATCCCCCAGTCAGGTAGGCTGACCCCACTTCCAGGGGGGTGGGCCATCCTCCAGCAAGGTCAGCCGACCCCACTTCTGGGGGGGTGGGCCATGCCCCAGTCAGGTAGGCCGACCCCACTTCTGGGGGGTGGGCCATCCCCCCACCAGGTAGGCCGACCACACTTTCAGGGGGGTGGGCCACCCACCAGACAGGTCGGCCTACCCCACTTCCAGGGGAGTGGGCCTGCTGGCCGACCCTATGTCAGGGTCAGTCGGCCAGCACCGGCTAGTCCCACTCTCAGGCCAAAATGTACATGTCGGGTGTCCCAGTTTCAGGCCTGTGGTTGACTGAACTATGTGGTACTCTGCTATCTTGTTTAACCCGGCATCCAGAGCATCAGTAAAATCAGCATATTTAGTGGAATCTTTCTGCAACAACCAAGCTCTGAAGAGCACCTCCAGAGCCAGCAAGACTGCATGCATTGTTGGACCCTGTTCAGTTGAGAAAGCATGCTGTGCTTTCTCAGCTTGCTATAGATACAGAAGTGAGCTAACCAGAATCAAACTAGGTTCCAAACTTACCACCAGAAGCGACAGAAGCAGCTGTACTCACTCCCATTCAGACTCCACTAATTCGAGGTCCATCAACTTTCACCATTTCTCTCCATCACGTTCTTCTAAGCCAAGTGGCCTAACAAAGTAGTTTACTTCCTGCATGGTAGGTGTGCCAGTTAGTAAATACAATCTGAAGGTCAGAAGGTCATATGGGTGGAGACTTACCTCCTTCAAGTCTAATGCATGACAAAGCATCAAAAAGGTAGATGACCACCTTGTCTTCATGTCAAGGAGAAGTTGTAAAACTTGTGTGCATGGAACATGGCCATCATCTGTGTGGGTCTGGATGTGTTGAAATAGCTCTTTCTGCTTCGCAGAAGAGTGTTCCTGCAGCTGTAAGACATAATGCTTTGGCTGGCAGTAAATGCTTACCTTGACTGCAATTGCACACACAAGTCCAATCTCATCTCATTCCAATTCATGTCATAGAGCTACCAAGTCAGCAGAATCTATATCTGGAGCAGTTGGATCGTAGTGTTTCGACTTGCTATGGGCTGAAAGGAATGCTTGAGTCGCAAGGTTTATGATATGGGCCATGCACCTAAAATAGATGAAATTTTATACAGATGTAAATGAGGTTATGCTTACCACAGGTGCTGCTTTTTTGCATCAAATGCCCATCCAGAGTCAGCAGTGATATGTGTTGCGAACTCATTCATCATTGTATTGTTGTTTGTAGCATTGTTGCAAGTAACATACCCAACCTGACAGAGGAGAGTGCATTAGAAGTATATGAGTGAGATCAGTACACTAGATACTTACTTTGTGTGTTGCACCGACCCACTTGACCACTTTGTAGAGGGCTTGACCCAAGTGGGTGCCATTGTGTGTGTTATTGAGTCGCACAAACCCTATCAGCGATGTCTCGATGGTCCATATGTTCGGTGTTCTTTCTTCAATCCAAAATTCAGTGACAGCGAAGTACCTGTTGACATTTGAGGCTTGCCAGCCATTGCATGTCAGATTAATTCGTCCCTGGACAGTACCACTCTGTAGCAATGTGTCAAATGAAACACTGGCTTTTACATTAATGGCAGACTTACCAAGAAACATTTGTGAAGGTCTAAAAGGTTAGTTTTAAAAATATCGATGATAGCCTGTCATGTCTGCCTATGACTTGGGATCTTGATGACATTTTTGGTGTGAGAGGCAATTTTGACCATCTTTTTGAAAGCAGGATGCTGGAGAGCATGGATAGGCTAGTACAGTTCAACTGCTGACCTGGCTGATGTCGATGTTGGGGCACCTACCTGATCTGTCTCGATCAACCACAAAATGGTTGCTTCTCGAAATGCAGACTCCATATAAATGATCTGGCCTCTTTTGACGAGGTGGTCTTCCAAACTCGACTGCCTAGCGAGGGCCAACGGTGTAAGGCTTGATGTCACCTCTTTGTGCTGCCATTTCGTATCATCTGGCAACATTGATGTGAATCCATTTTCTGCCGCCCATTTGAGATACTCTGCCTATTATTTGCCAGTTGGAATAACAGGGTTACAGGTGTCATGATACACAATACCTGATGGGTTGCCTGCATATGTCATTGCAACGTTGATGTCTCGTTTACAAAAGAAATCGGTTGTTTGTATGATTTGCTGCCAGACTCTGTAAATGATTCCTACTAGTATGAGGAGTGCGGTAGGACTTACAAGCATGCAGTACAGTCTCTGTAGTTCATTCCCTTTTTTTGTATGGCATTGAGAAGAAAGCTTCAATGTCCTGGGTACACGAAGTACGTGACTTCTTGATAGGCTCGTCCACATCAACAAGGTCAATGTCTTTCAGGCATCCATCGGACCCAGTTTCAGTGGGCTTGTATGAAACAGGTGGTGGCTCGTCAATGTCGCTTTGGGGTGGCGGTGTCGATGTTACTGAGCTGTCCAATCATGCCCAACTCTCAGGTCTTGTCCCTGACAGGTAATAACAGAAGGTTTTTTTAAAATAGATTAAGTAGGCAAATTATATATTAATGAAAAGTCTTTGAGAAACTGCCATACCTTTTACGAGTCATTTTTTCTTGGCTGGTACCTCCATATCTGTAGGTTCTACATTTAAATTCATCAGTATGAAGTCAGCTTTGCATTTTGCTGATGCAGCACCATGCATTGTGAGGGCGGCTGATTGAATTTGAGCCTTTCTGTGCAATGTCAACTCTAGCTTGGCAGCATTGTCAGCACATGTAATCTGTGCCAAGGGTGCAGGGGCATGTTGTGGGCATGGCTGTTCAGTGTCAGCATTAATAGCGTCAACCATTTCACAATAGGAATGGGGATTTGACCAAGTTGGGTGATTGAAATAAGCTATTACCATATATACCTGCAAGAACAGTCTACTGTATAGTTACCTGGCGATCGCCATGCAGCACAGCCACAAAGCCATGGCCCCAGGCTGCAGCTCATGGCTTGCAAAAAGTCAGGCTGGGCCATGAGCCCCCACAGGCCGTCCCCATGGCTCGGCTCAGCTCAGGGCTTGAGGCTGGGCCCAGCACAACACTAATCATATCCCAGACATATCCGCTTCATTCCCCTCTTGAGATGCAATTGTATCATATTCCAGATGCACCCACTTCATTCCCCTTTTGAGATGCAATCATATCGTATTCCAGATGCAGTCATAATGTATTCCAGATGCATTCCGAGATCTACCGAGACACATTCATAATGTATTCTAGACACACCTTCTTCATAACATATTTGAGATGCTTTCCGAGACCTACCAAGACACATTCATATCATACTCCGGATGCAGCATATCATGTTTCAGACACAACCTTAACATATTCAAGACACATTCCAAGACCTGTCGAGATGCAATCATGACATAGATGCTTCCCTTAGATGCACCCATGTTTGTTCATAGACATATCCTAGACACTTTGAGTTGCACATGGCAACTAAGTTCAGTTTTCAGTGGTTGAAACCACCTTGTGACATGTATACAAGACCCCTACACCCTCCCTGCTCATGTCACATTCACTTTGTGAAATATATGTTGGTTTTATCTGTTTGGTTTCTTACTCTTGGGATACCCCTGTGGAGCACTCTCGGTCTCATTCTAGAAGATGCTCCCAGGGAGGGGCACTCAAGCATGAAGCCTCCCCCCTCGTTTCCCCTTCGAGGCATCCTATTGAACTTCGAAGAACCTCCCTTTCTCCCCCTGAGCTTGCTTTGAGCAGCTCATTTCCTTGCCAAGTCACTTATGCAGGCTTGTGGCACACTGTGGCTCAGCCATGGCAGTGTGTCCAGGATAGCAGGCTGGTGACTTAGCTTCCACACTCGCTTCATAGCTCAAGAGAAGATTGGCAGTCATGTGTGCACTCAGTAGGTTGTTAGAGTGCTCAAAGATTTGTTCCCCCTGCCTCAAAACTGCTTCGAGGGCTCTGTCAAAGCCACCCTCAGATCTTGAGCCCCCCCCCACAGAACCTTGTTCCTCCTTTGAGAAGCTGTGATTTTGACAGTGAAGCCTTCCCCTTTGAGCTCTGAGTTGACCCCACCCCTCACTGGCTCTCGAGTCAATCCCAAGACTACCCCAGAGTGCCTTTTGAGTTCGAGAGTCCCTGCATCCCCCTCGAGAGTAATCCAGTCACCTTCGAGCACTTCCCAGACCCTCAATAGGAAGCTTTGGAGCTTTGAGCCAGGCCTGAGTCAAATCCTGAGGCTCATCACAGCCTCTCGAGGGCTCATCTCCCCCCTCTTGAGCTGCTTCTGCCCCTTCGAGCCCAGTCCCACCCCCAAGTCGAGTCCCAAGGCTCATCAGAGCCTCTCAAAGGCTTGTGTTTCCCCTTCATGCAGCTGTCCTTCCCCCTTGAGTCACCTTCCAAGGCCTGTCTAGGCTCAAGGTCACTCTCGTCTTCAAAGCCACCCCCTCGAGTCCCCTTGTTGCCCCTCGAGGCCACTCTGGCACCCTCTCCTGCTGCATGGGTACCCCTTCTTGTTCATGTTTTGTTTTTTTTATGGTCTCTTTTGCTTTTGAGTTTGCATTTTTGAGTTTTGACATAGAGTTTCTGTTTCAAGGAGGATAGCCCTCATCTCATTGTGTGGTATGGCTTGGTATGTGGTGACTGAGGACAGTCACTATCTCAAGCCACCCTCAGATGTAGGGAGAGTATCCTCCCTACTAGGTATTTCACTTTATTTCATTGTTTTTACTTACTGGGTTGTTTCTTTTCTTTTTCTTTATCTTTTTACTTCATGTTTGGACGCATTGTGGCTTATGTAAGCCTGCACAAGTACTTTGAGTACACTGTACATACCTAGAAAAACAAAATAAATGAACCTCCATAGACAAAAAAGCCAGAATTATAGATGCAGAGACTGGGACTCTTGTTTCTCTGTCCCTGATGTGCTATAAATGTTTTCTTGAGTCTCTTCTGGATTTTTGGGTGCATTTTTGGTCTTTTCAGCATACTCTTTGACTCCCCACCAGGCAACTCTAGCTTCCTGGGTCAAACTGAGACCCCTTCCAACAGGAGACTTCTATAGCCTCCTCCCACACTCCTTTATCACTCATCTTTACAGCATCTGACCATGGTGCCTCTGAGAAATCAACTGGAGGGGATGCAGGGTTTGTGAGGACAAGCTGCCAAAGCATTTGAATATGATGCTCTTGTACATGTCCCATTTGGAGATGCTTAAGGAAATCCAACCATACGTCGTCTGTCACCTGCATCTGTTCAGTGAGAATGACCACCATTTGAAATTCCTCATAGATGGCACACATGAGTTGAGCAAGAACACTGTCAGAGTGTGGTCTGCTAGGCATATAGAGAGCCTCTGATTGGCCTGTGGCAACAGGTGGGAATTGGTGGAAATCACCACACAAAATGACATTAATACCCCTGAATGACCAGGAACATGCAGCTGTCCCTTCCATCATTTTACCTACTGCAATGTTGCATGAGAGCCTAGCCAGAAAAGTTTTGCCTATCATTGACACTTCATCAATGATGAGGTACTCATAATGTTGCCAGAATTCCTGTAACTTGGCTTTAGTCTGTGGGCTGTTCCCCTGTCATCACCTTGCACAATCATCACAATGGTATGAGTGGTCTTCCCATCAATGAGAGATGCTGCCACCCCTGTATACGCAGCTTTGAGCAGCAAATGCTGAATGCCCCTGGAGGTGAAGCAGGCTGTGATAGTTAGTATCACCTTTGATTTCCCTGTACTGCCTTCCCCATGGAGGAGCATATGCAAAGGTGGGGGGGAATGACCACCTAATGTCTGGTCCAGATGCCACGTCTTGATCTGGTATGCATGGGTTTGGCCACGATTCAACATTGATGGGTCCATGGGACACAGTGCTGGCTCTGACACCTCCCCTGAGGAGATCTCTGCCTCCAGCACTCCTATCATGTCTTTGTCGATTGGATCCACACCTGGAGTGATGCATGGGATGGCAGACCTCAATGGCAACCCGAGCTCCATTGTGTTCTGGTGTTGGATATCCTGCACCATCTGTTCCTGCCACTGCAACAAGTTGTCCATATCAGTGGCATCTGCACAATGTACACTTGCTTGCAGAGAGTTGGAGGGCATGAAATCTGCCACAGGTGGATGCTCCTCAGAAATGAAGATATCAGCAAAGCGAGCAGCTTCCAGTGCTAGGCAACCATGGATCTCTTCAGCCTTCGATGTCTGGGAGAAAATAAAATCAGCTAGGTCTTCTTCAGTGATGGGCTTTGAGGATGACGCAGTTGCAGTTCCTGCGAGCACATTGCCAGATTCGATATCCTCGGACCCATCATCCATGGAACCATGCACATGAGATCCTGTCTGCAATGTTTGCTGTTCCTGTGCAGATCTCTCGCATTGATGGAAGTACTGAATACCTGATATGACATGGTGGACCTCAGGTGGGGCCTGTGTGAGAAATGACTGAAATGTGGTCTCCCATGTCTCTGAGGATGCCTTCAAATCTGTGGCAATATTATGCCATGGCTTCAAATAGCAGTAGCATAGATGTGCAATAGAAGGAGTATTGTTCAGGATCTTCTCACGAGGGGAAGTACTGTCCAATGAAGTTTGGCAGGTTGTGGTGATCTGGGCGACATAATATTCTCTGCTTGTCCTTGCACCATGGATGTTCATGTTGATAATCAATGTGCTCATGATGAGGGCAGCCTCCTGCATGTCGCTGAGCTGATGTTGCAGTCCCTGTCCCCATTGCTGTGCTTTTGTTCACCTCATATGAATTTATGAAGAATGAGATGACATTGTCACTTGCCAGCACATCACCATGGTACTTGTAGTCAGTGACCTGGCATTTGGATACAATATGACCTGCATTGTCTGATGTTAACATGACCGTATCTAACGTATCCTCCTGTATGCAGTCGCATGTCAGTCAGTGACAGTGCTGGGTCTGGGCCTCTTACCTCTGACATAACCTCTCTATCTACATGGGTAGCCATCGGTGCTGTCTGCTCCTCGGTGCTACTGGGTATGTCCTCTCATCAGTATGATAATGTGCACATCTGTGGGACATACCATGGGTGAGGTACTGTGTGCTGGGTCAACAAGGGGAATGTGGTGGTAAGAGTGCTGACAAATGAGGATCAGTAAATTGGTGTATAATGATGCGAGTGGTATGTGTCACCCCATCCTGTCAAATATGACATTACCATCGGCACTGACAGCTCCTGTTCTCTGTTGATGGTGTGAACCAGACAGAAGAGGAGCAGCCATTGTTGGTTCCACAAGTCTTCCAGATAGGGCATGCACTGTGTGTGGTAAGCAAGTCCCTTCACGAGCACTGCAGACAAGTTGTGGTGTTTTCCCTGTTTCTTGGTTTGGTACACCATGATGTAGAAGGTTAGATTCATGGTAGCACATGAGTTTGTCAGCAGTTTCACATCATTGTTGCACCTTGCATTGACAGTGAGTGCAGGGACCCATGTATTGAGGAATGGGTGCAGTCTTTTCATGCCCCACTCGCCATTATCCTGCACATAATCCTCCTTGCTCACTGGAAATGGTGCCTGCTGTTTGCGTACTATGCATCCATTTGCTGTTGCTACCAGGCATCTCCATAACTTGCAGGTGTGCAGCTGCTTGGCTCTCACCACATGCCTCTTGAAATGTGCTAATTGATGTTCATAGTCTGCAGATCCTGGCTGTGGTGGGTGGGAGAAGGCCATGTCCACTTCATTGCATATCTGGCTGATCACATCTGTGCTCTCTAGGCCCAGCACATACACATGGATGTTGGCTGTAATGAATCTTTTCACCTGTTCATGGAACTCCTGGCCCTTCAAAAGATGTTCCATTTCCTCTGTAGTTGGTGCATCCTTCAACCACACCAACATGTGCAGGTGCAGGGAACCCCGACCTTGTGATTCCACCACCCCAAAGTAGGCGTTTACCATGCTGAAGACTCCCTTTGCCTGCAATACTTGATGGGGGGTTGCTGTGATACCAAATAACATCTGCAGGATGGTCCTGATCATGAAGCGGAAAAACCTTGCAGCTGCATATGGGTCCCTGGCAACATTTTGTGCATGCATGTCCTTGGCAGGACCAAGTGTCCTGTCAAAGTGGTCCATGTTGATATGCTCTCCTGCAAACACTTGAGCAATGGGATCATGTAGGTCGCAGGGAATGATGGTTATCCAAAGACTAGGTGGGCTGAACATAATCGATGTCACCCATATTTGACTTCTCAATTGATAACGACTCTGATCAGTGCCCATGACACATCCAGCAGTGGAATACAGGTGTTGACATAGTAGATGTATTGCTGGGTCTGATATGGGTAAGTGGCACTCTTCCTCATCCTGTGCCTGCTGCATTTTGTCCACAGTGATTGTTGACAGCAAGCATGCATCTTGTTGGAACATCTTCCATTGCATCTGGATCCTGGCTGAACCTAAGGCTTGTCTCCTCTGCAGTATGCCAAAGCATACGAAAGGGAATGTCTTGTGCTTCTGAAACTGGCAATCATGGTAATGCAAGCTACATCTTATATGGTTGGCAAAATCAACTTGGACCTCTTGTTTGCATTCAATGCCTCCTTCACCATATGGAAACAGACATGGATAGGCATGCTCGAAGAAATTTGTCTCATTCTGTGATCCATCATCGGCAATATCCTTGCTGTTCTTTCACAGTCGCCTGAAATTGCTGACAGGCTGGTCTCCATGCCTCACAGCATAGGCTCCCTTGTGGCTGGCCTCCCACAAGTTCGACAGCCCCCATGCCATCATCTCCTGAGCAGTAATGGAGGACATCTCTGTGTCTATTGTCCCTGAAACTTGCAAGGGGACAACATCAGCTAAGATGATATGAGTGTCAGTTAACCATGCAGAGTCCACTGAAGCTTAGCAAACGTACACATGCCCTGAGTACTCCTTGTATTGGTATGATGTTTGTGGCCAAGGTGATCCACACCTTTCAGATCATGCTTGGTACTACCTGCTGATATCTGATTTGAAGTGCGCACCTTCATCATTATCCACTGGGATGTAACCCTCGCTCTCCTGTTCGATGATACCAACATCATTGGATTGTCTGATGACACTAGAGATCTCCACTGGGATGTCATCTTTGGGTAAAGTTTGCAGATGGTCAGCACTAATTTCTATTGCACCATAGTACTTTGCATTGTGTGGCTTCAGCCACAGCAATGCTTCATGCATGGGTTGTCACCATACCTGGAATGTTGATCGAAGCCAATTCTTTGGTAGGTGTCCGACCCCCACAAATGTGATTGTGATCAATGATGCCAGTATTGTTGGCAGGCGAGGCATGAGATTCCCCTCCAGCATTGCAGATATTGCATCCATATTGTGATCATATGTACAGATGTTGCCTCACATGGCATTCTGCAGAGCCGAGATGTCATGAACCCTGCCCACATGCTTTGGGAACAACTTGAACACATAGACTTGTGGATAGAGTTGAGCAATCAACAGTTGCTTGAGAAAGGTCAGTCATTGCAACACCCATGGACATTCACCTAACCACAATTGATTGGCTAGTGAGTAGAGGGGGGTTTGTCACCAGGCCTGCATAACTCCACAAAGTACTGGCCACAAACAGTAACTGCAGTATGTGCACCAATTTGAAGGATGGCACTTGTCTCCAGCAGCATATCATTGGTGAGTACATGCTGGGGGTGTGGCTTTTGGGGATGCAAGCATGCAGCATTTGGCATATCTGTGAGTTTGATGGTTTGGACAGCATCCTCTTTAATGCTACACTCCCATGCACAGACACCACATGTTCCAGTAGCCAAGGCATCATTGTAGACAGCTAAGGACCGAGTAACTCAGCCATTTGACAACGAGCTACATTCACATAGTTCTGCTAACCTAAGGACCGAGTAACTAACGCGACCGTCAATTATTGAACCACAAAACCTATTGTAAACGTACCTCAGCCGTTTGACAACGAGCTGAGGAAAAGAAAAGAAAGAGAGAAAGGGGTCCGTATGTATGCGTG
The DNA here is from genome assembly GCA_024613145.1 of Pisolithus marmoratus. NCBI lineage: Eukaryota > Fungi > Basidiomycota > Agaricomycetes > Boletales > Pisolithaceae > Pisolithus > Pisolithus marmoratus. The sequence continues at coordinate 93,017 of JANFAE010000354.1, read as the reverse complement.
TACGCATCACGTGATCGCAACAAGTGTCGTCACTGTAAAGCCAGAAGTCCAGAAAACCACAGTACGAGACCACACCTAGCATAACCCAACAATCATTAGTTGTCGCTTCGAAGAATTTGCCATAGATTTTCTTCAGCTCTTCGGAGTTTGGCACTTCCAGGAAGCTGGAGGCCTGACTGCTTGCATCATTTGTGTCCCCTTTCTCTCCTAACTGCTCTGCTATCCATGCGACCTTGAGTGGTATGTCCATTTCCTTGGCCCTCTTGTGTTTGGTTCCAACTCGGTCCATTTTCTGTTGTGTATGTTCCATAGCAGCTGTCTGGAGGGTGTCCATCACATCTGGCAAGGCATCTGCCATAACCCATTTGAGGAGTGCCTCCTTCATCCTGTGGTCGTCTCTAGGGATGATCAGGGTACCAGCCAGGTGGGCAAGTATGGCATTCTTGGGAAGTTTGCTGATCTCTTGCAATACAGGATCCATGTTATGGGAGCTGCAATTGTGCAGCACCCTATTTGCCCTGTGGTAGGAGAGAGCACACGGGTGTGTCAGATGATTACTTCCTCAGTATCAACAAGCTACTTATATATTAGTATGTACCTGTCAGATGATTACTCTACAGGTGGTCAGTAAGTGTAAGGCTAAGTAAAATGTGTGACTTACTCCTCAGTATCAACAAGCTACTGAGGAGACTAGGAGAAAATTTACTTTACTGTAGTCCGCTTTTCTGCTTATGTAAGCAACCAATCTTCGCACCAAGGTAAGTACTACTAAGGGCAGTTTAATATTCCAACACTCCCCCATAAACTGCAAGAATTAAAATGATAGAAATACGAAAATAAAAACATACTCTGGTCGATTAAGCAAGCGGGTGACGCGCAACTCGAGAGCTCGTAGTGTTGTTGTGCGTTGTTGTGGTGGCGTGATTACCCGATTCGGCCACGCGCGACCCAGTGGCTGTCTCGTCGTCTCGTGCTTGTGCCTGCAGCAATGCTGCCGCTGTCGCTGCCTCCCCAGTCCGTTTCGTTGGGCGGCGACTCCCCCAGAATGCTCGTGGGGGCTCCTAGGTAGTATCCGGCGCGTTTCTGACTTGTTTTCCAGCTTCCAGAGCTTCGTTTGGCCTCGAAATGGCCCTGGTAAGTTCCCTGCCTACCTGCACCTTGTCTGATAACGTTTTTAGGCTCCATTTTCTCTCGTTCTCGATGGCGGCTGGTACGGATGACCTCGTGGGGGTGCTCGGCAGGTCGGATGGTCCGTTTAGGTGCGTTTTGCCTCGCATTTGTGCTTCTAACCTCGTCCTGACCCATTTCTCCTCCAGATAGTGATAGTTCTTCGTCATTGTTCGTTCTGATACTCCCAAATGAGAATTTTCGTCGTCCTGTTGGTAGGATACCTTTTGCTATATAGACGTTTGTCCCTGGAACTTGGAACTTTGCCTCGGGGGTGAGGCGCTTGCTGCGTGTGCCTCGTTTGCAGTCGTTTTCGAGGTTTTCGTCAACGCTCGGCTCGTTTTTGTGGGCGTCTGCCCTCCTTTCATGGGCGTCTGCCCTGCGTCTTGTGTCGCTCTTGCTTGGGCTTCCCTGCCCTATCGCTACTGGGCTCCGGTGCCCACAGTTCTGGCACGTCAAGGGTTCGGAGCTGGCTTCGGTCACTCTACTTGTGACTTCCTCTTCGTCTACCTCCGTCAGCCAGTCTGACATGCTGTCTTCGTCGCTGGAGTATCCTGCGTGCACGAACCACACCCCATCGGGTTCGGCATTGCTCGTCTCACTGCACGAGTCATTTGCGACTGCGGCATTCTCGTTCGCCTTCTCCTTGCCTTTTCCTTTCGAATTATTTGCCTCGTCCTTCTCCTTGTTCGCCTGGCAGTCTCGTGCCATGTGGCCGTACTTGCCACAGTTATAGCAGTCTCCATGTATCCTCCTTTGTTTCGAATCTCTGGATGCGGTATATGCAACGTCCTCGCCACTTTCATTTGAAGGCTTTCGTGAACCCAAGTTTCGGCTGTCGTATGCATCGAGTACAGTCGCCATGAGCACGTCTGAGGTAATGACTGTGCCAGTAACCTTCGAGAGGGCCATCACCGCTCCAATCTGGGCCTGGTACGAATTTGGAAGAGAGCTGATAATGATCGCAGTAAAACTTTCGTCTGTCGGTGCCTGATCCATCGAAGCTAATTGTTCGCGCAGTTCTCGTAGGGTATCGAAGTGCTTGTGCACGTCTTCGCGCTCTCGGCAGCGCAAGTTCTGCATCTTGCGGAGTATCTCCACCGCTACAACTCGAGATCTTTGTTCGAAAAGTTTCGCTAGATGTCGGAAAATTTCTCGTGCCGTTTTAAGTCTCTTCACCTGTGTGAATAGGGTATCTGGTAGCGTCCCGGCGATCTGCTGTTTGACGACGGCTTCACCCATTCTCCACCTCCTCATTTCGGCCTTCCAGGCCTCAACTTCTTTCTTTTCAGCTGACGTTGTGGGGACCCAACTTTCCCCTCGGTCGTCGAGTGTTTTCGGGTCTTCGGGCTCTGTCTCCGAGCCGTCTAAGTGTCCTCCGAGGCCTCGTGCCTCCACTGACCATAAAAGTCGATCTTTATAAGTAACCCAGTTCATGCCATCTGCCGCGAGCTTCGGCACCCTTAAAAATTCATCTCCGAGCTTCGTTTCGAAGGACATCCTTGTAGTTCTGCTTTTGCTAGTCTTCTCTGTAGTTCTTCTCTCGTGCGCAGTTAGAGCTGGCCGGGGCTCATAACCTGTCAGATGATTACTTCCTCAGTATCAACAAGCTACTTATATATTAGTATGTACCTGTCAGATGATTACTCTACAGGTGGTCAGTAAGTGTAAGGCTAAGTAAAATGTGTGACTTACTCCTCAGTATCAACAAGCTACTGAGGAGACTAGGAGAAAATTTACTTTACTGTAGTCCGCTTTTCTGCTTATGTAAGCAACCAATCTTCGCACCAAGGTAAGTACTACTAAGGGCAGTTTAATATTCCAACAGGGTGTTGTGGCATCTTTGCATACCTGTTTGACTTGGCATGTTCTCCAGCATACATCCTACAACCCCTGTCATGTCTGACATCATGTATGCTGTCTGTGTGAACTCATTCAGGCATTTCAATTCTTAGTTACATGTGGAGTCCAAGCTCTCCTACTCTTTTACATAGGTCTATCATTCCATAACTTTGCCATGTGTTGCTGCAGGGTCTCACATCTCTGTTTCAATGCTGCCACTGAACACCAGATCCATCAGCAGGTACCTAGGTTTTTATTAGTTCATCATACAACCATGATACTGCATGAGCACTTATGAGTCATCCTCAATCACATCTACACACACACAGCAAAATGCTGCTTCCAAGCCACATGGCATTCCTCCAAGGCACCACTGGATGTCCAACACACTGAGCTGGCGAAAGACTTCATGGCTGGCATGTGAAGCCTGTGCCATTGCATGTATGTTGACCCACATTGTGGTGCTACCAGTGAGGGTGTGTGTTGCAACTTTGCAGGTGTTACTGATATTGTGTGAATCTTTGCAGCATACATAGCGAAAGCCATGTGTGGTGTATTTCTCCACAGCATGCATGGTGTCATCTGTGTCCCCACCATTTATATAGTGCTCCTGCATTCACCAAGGACAGGTGTCAAAGGGTGAGCCTTGGATATGTGCAGAAGATCATATCAGCACTAATGAAATTCATGACAGCTGTGCTGTGGAAATGAAATATAGGGCTGAGCGCTGTAAAGATGAGTTATAAAGGAGTGTGGGAGGAATCTAGAGTAGACTCCAGTTGGAAGGGGTCTCAGTTTGACCCAGGAGGCTGGAGTTGCCTGGTAGAGAGGTCAAAGAGTGGAGAAAAAGACCAGAAACATGCCCTAAAACCCAAGAGAGACTCAAGAAAACCTTTATAGAACATCAAGGGAGGAGAAATAATATTCTGAGCCCTCAGGCTCAGAATTCCATCTATCTCATCTGTGGTGGTACATCTATTATTGTTTCTAAGTATGTACAGGTGCTCGAAGTACTCACATGGGCTTATGTAAGCCACAACGTGTCCAAACATGAAGTAAAAAGATAAAGAAAAAGAAAGAAAACAGACCAGTAAGTAAAAACAATGAAATAAAACAAAATACCTAGTGGAGAGGATACTCTCCCTACAGTGTGCAGACTGTTTCCAAAATGACAACATCAATCCTGCATTCACCCTTGGTCAGGTGCACGATGTGGCCCTCATCAGTAGAAGTATATGTTGTTTGATCGTCCTCTCCCTCAGGGACGGCAATGTATCCTTCTGCCATCAAGCAGCTCAGCATGAGCTGCAAGTGATTCTTTGGCACATAGAGGTCGAGGTCTGTGGGCATCCACAGTGTTCCAGTTTTGGGCAGTAAAATATGGAGAGCTGTGGATCTGGAGATGACACCATCACAGGTGTGCAGAATGTCTGTGAGTTTTTCTGCACTGTCAAAGTAATGAGCACTGAGTGAGCATAGCCTCCACTGCAGATACTGCCAGACCCACTCCACACCCTGGCGACTACTTGTGGCATATCGCTGCAGATCCCCTATGTCACAATAGTCCATGACATGCTGCACAAGCTCTATGCAATTGCTGATTTTGGTCCATGCCTGGCTAGGTCTGTGCCCTACTTCGTCACTGTAGTGCATGATGTTGAAGATGGTTCAACCAATTGCAGGTGCATGATATATATACCCCCAACAAGTTGTAATCCCGCTCTTTCTGATAACAATTGCAGGTCTGGGGTATCCATGATCATTTGCCTCGTGATCACTTACTGCCTGCTTGGTCAACCTAGTGTCTCCTGTCCAGTCTGGATGAGAAGATTATACCCCTGGTGATCATGTTCATTCTCTGTGGTCCCATTTGTGTATCACCCCTGACCAATGTTACACAGGTTTGCTGTTTCATTGTGCCATCCCCTGTGACATCAATTACAGACTGCCAGCTTGGTCATGTTAAGTACAGGTGGGCAACAGGAGTATTCCCCTGATGTTCCTTCCCCTCACATTCATGGGTGTTGTCTGCTACTGTGTTTGCATAGCAAAGTTAACCAGTTAGGTATAGGCTTGTTGTCCCATGCTGCCATCATCTGTGTTATGGCTCCTATTCACACTGGAGATGTTCATGTATTGTAAAGCATGGTGGTTCATTGACAGTATGTATGAACATATTGTACTACATCTCCCCCAATGTCTCATCGACATCCATAGTGTTCTCTGTGGCAGTTCTCAATCTGTGCAGATGGTGAGTGCTGGGATATACATTGCATGTAAGATGACAGACATCTGGAGAGCTTCCATCATGGCAGGTAGATCATCCTCTGGACAAACATTGATTGGCCTGCCATTGCTTGCAAGTGCCACAAAGATGTAGACAACATTTGCCTGCTCATGCAAGTGTCCTCATTGATCAAAGTACACCTCAAAATGAGAGCCTCTGACCCAAATTTCGGTGGAGTATACCATCACATTGCTTGGAAAAATGTTGTCATTGGGGAGGATTCGACATCCTTGCCATGTATTGCCCCATATGTTCATTCTCCATGGACCTGGGCTTCCCCCCATCACAAACACAAGCACTGTATACATTGCAGGCATTGTCACTATCTGTGGTGATCTGCTCTAGCATGCCACTTGCCAACAGATGTGTGCTACTCACTAGTTCTTGTACTGTCAGTGTGGTGGTAAGTGCTTCTTCTCTCCAGTGTTGTGGGGGTGCTATATCTACTTTCAGGTTGGCCCCAATGCATGTGTCTGTACCAACTCACAGCACAGCTCTGCAATGTGTGGTGCCCCTGTGCATTGATCGGTTTTGGATCATTGCCAACCAAAGCCCAGGACACCTGGTAGATAGGGCCTCACACACTGTGCCCCTAGAGGGTTGCCCTTATATATAGTCTTTTGACAGTGGTGGTCAGTACCACTGTCCTTCGAAGATTCTGCCCTCTGCCTATGAGATGGCAAGCCCAAACCTTCTGTCTTCCCAGCATGTGCTTGATGTCCACAATCACCTTATGAGCTTGCCATCGTACCTTGGCAAGCCATCAGTGTCAGCAGATTTTCACTGGTTGCATGATGGCCATGGCCATATTCTCATTCATGTACCCGAGGCCATCTCCGACACCATCGCTAGTGCATCAGCTCCTTCCTCGGACGATCAGGACCAGACCAATAGTTCCCCTGAAACTCCATTGTCCTTGCCACCCAATCCAGCCATTCTCTCAGCAATCGTGTGCATTGACCACAAGGACTTTTGGCTCATGTCCAATGGTGGTTATCAGGGTCCAAATGCTGTGTGGACAGACATACTGCATGTCAAGCTGTCCTGTGCACTGTCCAACCCAGGCATTGAACCTGTCCTCTCTGACTTTCCACACATGTTACAGAATTTACCACTTCTTACTGAATGCTGTGTGACACCTGGCTTTACTTCTGGAAAGAGATTGTTTTGCACAGATCGCCAGGGGCTTGCCAGGTTCAAGCTCCACCACAAGCTCTTTGAGGTACTGACTGCGCCTTTTGTGTCTCCTGTGATTATAGTTGGTCTGATGGTCACCCCATAGGTGGTTGACACTGATTTGGCCAGTAATGAGCCAGGTGCCTTACCTGCAGGTATATGTTAATGATATGCTGATCATGACTGCCATCTCACACCATCATTGTCATCAGATCTGTTTTCATTTGAACTCTGGCCCTTGACAAAGGAGAAAAACTGGGCTGAGCTTCTCGCTCTGAAGGGCAGTCACCACCTTCCCATGCCTGCATATGATATAGCAGGGTGTCTGATTATGCCCTCTGCCTACTGATGTTGTCTCCAAGGGGTGATTGCTGAGGTTCACTTTACCCTGTCCCACTGGGCCATAGCTACTACTAAGTGCAATGTCTATGGTGGCCAAATTGTCTTTATCTGCATTCTTGTCCTGCCACCACCTACATCTGCTGCAGGGAAGAAGAGAAAGCTACCTCTTTGTCTTGATACTGATGATAGTTGCTCACCCAAGTGTACTAGAGTTTAACAGGCAATTTTTTCCTGTGATTGGCTGCTAGTTTCCATCACTTTCTTCCATCTAGTGATTCTCTTTTTTGACAGCTGTGGACTGTTTGCGTGGACTATCATATCTTCTCTGCTGTTTGCTTGTAACCTAAAATCCCTGTGGACTGTTTGTGTGGACTATCATATCTTCTGAGCCTTCACTCACCATGGACTGTTTGTGTGGACTATCATATCTTCTCTGCCATTTGCTTGTAACTTAAAATCCCCATGGACTGTTTGTGTGGACTATCATACCTTCTGAGCCTTCACTCATTGTTTGATCGGTAGTTCTTTGTTTGCTCCATACATATGCATTGTGCACAGCCACACTAAAAACCAAAGTTGTAGCCCAGGTTGAGAGGATCATGGCAATATGCTTACATCAGCGAGATCTCGATTTTTGAATGAGATATTAAAAGAATACTCTCATATGTGCTTATGTAATCAAAAAAGCGGACTAGATACTTGGATTGTTGTTGCTGCACCACTTGTCCCTTCTAACATATGATATTTTACTGCATTACAGTATACTGTTAGGATGTGATCTGTTCATTCCATACACAATCTGCATCCAATCCAGTGCTTTCTATGGATATAAATAGAAATCAATAGGGGTAAAAATGCGAAATCTGCTCCCATTTGTGTAGTTCTTGACCAGCCGACTTGAAACCTTCACCCCATGTTGGTCTGACATATATCTACCATGTATCAAAATTGCAGATTATCAGACCCAGCCCTGCTGGAGATATGACCAGTTCTCCTCCTCCCCAGTGTATGCGCTGCAGCCTTTGGTAGAGTCCCATTCATGGTTTTATAATACATTGGGCTTATGAAGAATACATCACACTATTTCCATGTAAAAGGGCTTGGGAGGTTTCATTGGTGAATGTTATGTGGTGCCACTTTGTTGGTTTTTAGAGGCATGGGTACCATACACCCCCTCTGTGGATGACATAGGACTTAATACCTGGGATGTCCTCTAGACCTATATATCTACCATCCCTCAAAGTGTCAAGTCTGTTCATTGAGAATTGCAAGAGCAGGAAAGTAAATAAGAGCTGGAGAGCGTGGGAAAGTGTGCGAAGATTTTAGGAGATTGAGATAACATTCAAAAACTTGTCATAGCTCACTCCACAGTAGAACAATCATAAATGTGACTGCATGGGTGGATTTTCACTTGCATCCTGTACTGTCCTATACCAATTTTATGTCAGAAAACCTGACAAGTGTGTGTGCATGGTGTCAACCTCCCAAGTGTCTTCCACACACTTGCAGTTCATTCATGCAATGCACTTTCCCCAGTTTTCACACTTTGGAGTATTTGGGTGATCATACTATATGTTTAATGGTGCCAGAATAGTCAGGGATGATCCCACATGCAATCCACCCAAGTATCCTGGCATGAGACCCACTGTGAAGTGAGCTATGACAAGTTTTTGAATGTTATCTCAATCTCCTAAAATCTTCGCACACTTTCCCACGCTCTCCAGCTCTTATTTACTTTCCTGCTCTTGCAATTCTCAATGAACAGACTTGACACTTTGAGGGATGGTAGATATATAGGTCTAGAGGACATCCCAGGTATTAAGTCCTATGTCATCCACAGAGGGGGTGTATGGTACCCATGCCTCTAAAAACCAACAAAGTGGCACCACATAACATTCACCAATGAAACCTCCCAAGCCCTTTTACATGGAAATAGTGTGATGTATTCTTCATAAGCCCAATGTATTATAAAACCATGAATGGGACTCTACCAAAGGCTGCAGCGCATACACTGGGGAGGAGGAGAACTGGTCATATCTCCAGCAGGGCTGGGTCTGATAATCTGCAATTTTGATACATGGTAGATATATGTCAGACCAACATGGGGTGAAGGTTTCAAGTCGGCTGGTCAAGAACTACACAAATGGGAGCAGATTTCGCATTTTTACCCCTATTGATTTCTATTTATATCCATAGAAAGCACTGGATTGGATGCAGATTGTGTATGGAATGAACAGATCACATCCTAACAGTATACTGTAATGCAGTAAAATATCATATGTTAGAAGGGACAAGTGGTGCAGCAACAACAATCCAAGTATCTAGTCCGCTTTTTTGATTACATAAGCACATATGAGAGTATTCTTTTAATATCTCATTCAAAAATCGAGATCTCGCTGATGTAAGCATATTGCCATGATCCTCTCAACCTGGGCTACAACTTTGGTTTTTAGTGTGGCTGTGCAAAAAAATTCAAAGACTCATGAAAATTTTAGTATTTTGCTTATATCTCATCTAAAAATAAAGATCTCGCTGACATAATGATATTGCCGGGATCCCCTCAGTGCAGGATACAACTTTAATTTTCAGTGTGGCTGTGCATACCCCTGACATGTCATGTGACTGGCCCCCATTGTGGCTGTGTCAACCCCTCTCCCACTTTACATGTCATGTGACATAGCACCCCTCTCTGTGTGGCTGTACAGCACCTTGACATGTCATGTGACATAGCCCCCTCTCTGTGTGGCTGTACAGTGCTCCAACATGTCATGTGACATGACCCCCATTGTGGCTGTGCAACCCCTCTCCCAGTGGCAGATTTGTCATAGCAAGGGGTCCACGAGCCAGAGGTGAGCTGAGAAGCCAGCAAGGGGTAGCCTTGTTGGAACCCGAAATTCCCACCCAAAGGGGTTGCTGACATGTGCTGACACACCCTTTCAGCGGCACAAAAACACCCACACTGCCACAATCACGTGCCGCAAAAGGTTGCATTGGGTCGCTTTGGAAGTGGAGTTTGGAACCTGGCTCGGCGGAGTGTGAAAGATGGGTCGATTGGTTGATAGGTCGACCCATCTACCCCTTGCTATGATGATTCTTCCATTGGGCAGATTCATCATAGCAAGGGGTCCACAAGCCAGAGGTGAGCCAAGAAGCCAGCAAGGGGTAGCCTTGTCGGAACCCGAAATTCCCACCCAAAGGGGTTGCTGACACGTGCTGACACACCCTTTCAGCAGCACAAAAACACCCACACTGCCACAATCACATGCCGCAAAAGGTCGCATTGGGTCACTTTGGAAGCGGAGTTCGGAACCCGGCTCGGCAGAGTGTGAAAGATGGGTCGATTGGTCGATAGGTCGACCCATCTACCCCTTGCTATGACAATTCTTCCCTCCCAGTTACATGTCATGTGACAGGGTCCCTTATTGTGGCTGTGTCAACCCCTCTCCCTGTGACATGTCATGTGACATAGCACCCCTCTTTGTGTGGCTGTACAGCACTCTGACATGTCATGTGGCTGTGTCAACCTCTCTCCCTGTCACATGTCATGTGACATAGCACCCCCCCACTCTGTGGCTGTGTTCCAACACTCGCTGTGAGGCTGTGCTACCTTATATTGGGGTATAAACTTTGTTTAGTACTAGGCTAATGGTCCAACGAGAGGCATCAATTTTGGGACTTCTCACCCTGCGTGAGGCATGATTGGGTGGTACCAGTACCACCTTTCATGTGTCTTGCTTGGTAAGACATGACGTCATATCTTGCTGACTCATATGATCTGGCAAGTGGTGTAGGGAGAGTATCCTCTCCACTAGGTATTTTGTCTTATTTCATTGTTTTTACTTACTGGTCTGTTTTCTTTCTTTTTCTTTATCTTTCTACTTCATGTTTGGACACATTGTGGCTTACATAAGCACTGGAGGCTTTGTCCAATATTTGAGCCACAAACAGTAAAAGAACATGAAAGGAAGAGATACTATGTTTAGGAAGATTAAATATTTTTACCATGTTCTATTTGTGTTTTGAAACATAGTATCTGCTTTTTTAATGTTTTATTTACTAAACACTGGTTTTTGCCCCCAGTGAAGCCCACACAAGTACTTTGAGCACCTGTACATACTTAGAAACAATAATAGATGTACCACCACAGATGAGATAGACCGAATTCTGAGCCTGAGGGCTCAGAATATTATTTCTCCTCCCTTGATGTTCTATAAAGGTTTTCTTGAGTCTCTCTTGGGTTTTAGGGTGCATTTCTGGTCTTTTTCTCCACTCTTTGACCTCTCTACCAGGCAACTCCAGCCTCCTGGGTCAAACTAGGACCCCCTTCCAACAGGAGACTCTCTAGTCTCCTCCCACACTCCTTTCATCTCTCATCTTTACAGCAGCAGTTTTGGGGAGTCAATCTCCTTTCTGACCTGTCCTGCTGCATTGCCAGGTGAGTTTCCTTTCTCCATCCCAGAATACCCCTTTCTGACCTGTTCCTGCCATGTCGCCAGTTGATTTTTGGTTATATATTCTAGCATAGATCGCTTATAGCTCACTTGAATGTCATTTCCTCAACATGGTATGGAGTCTGGCAGTACTGCCCCAGCACAAGGGGTCCCAGCATGTGAAGAAGATATTGTCTGTATCAAAAGGTGTGAGGAAGTCATTGGCAGATACCAAAAGGGGGACCTCTCCAAGTCGGAAGCCCTCCTTGCACTGCGAGAAGCCCCACCGTCTGTCAAGTCAGGAGGATCAACAAGCCTCCCGACTGCACTTGTGATCTATATCGATATGCTTGATGAAGCTGATAGATCGATTGAGTGAGCAGTGGCAAGAGAACCAGGTGAACCAAGTCAAACACTCTCTGAAGCGACCTCAGGAGGAGGCCTGTGACCTGAACCAGAACCAGAAAGGAGATCACAAGAAGGCAAGGCTAGTGGATCAGATAAGTCCTCTGAGAAATCTTCGGACTTTGGAGAAGCCAAATGGAGGCCCACCAAATGAGTGCAAACCCAGCTCGATGTCTCACTCTTTCCCTGGAATGAGCGATGCGAGAGCTGGGTCGCCTCTTTACTGGAGGATATCAAGTCAACCTTCGAACAAATTGAATTGTATTCCTCCATGGCTTGCTTCAGTGGCTTTCCCATCCTGTCTCTCGTCACCAACCCCTTGCTTGTTGTGATCTTGTTCATGCACTTGCTTACTACCCTCGTCCTTTCTTGTTCAATGACCTGACCTGGCTTGCAATGCTGCTGTATGGATTTTTTGGCCTCCTTCATCTGGGTGAGCTTGTGTGGCCTGACTCTCGGGAGCTGCGCCAATACTCCCAGTTGTCTCTGCACTCCTCAGTTCACTTTGACGACCTCTCTTTTACCTTTACTGTGCCCTGCCGCAAGTCTGACACTCAGTTTGCAGGTCACTCCATTCATATTACTCATAGTCATCTCTTGGATGACCCTTGTACCATTTTCTTGCAGTATCTTGCCTTCTGCGATGCATTGTTCCCTCTGCATCCATTACTTTGGGTTTGTGCAGATGGTACTGTTCCTACCCAGAGTTGGTTTCTTGCCCACTTTCATGCAACCTTCCCTGAGCCCTCCTTGGGGGGTCACTCCTTGTGGTCAGGAGGGGCAACTTCCCTTGCAGCTGCTGGTGTTCCCCCCTCCCAAATTCAGGCCATCGGTGGTTGGTCCTCTTCTGCATGGCAGTGTTATGTTCATAAGCACCCTGTTCTGCTGCAGACTTTATTGTTTCATGGTCGTCCAATTCATGATCCTCCCTTCTCCCTTTCTTGAGTCCTCTTTTCTCTTCTCCTCTACTTCTACTACTATTTCCTTTTTAAAAAGCCATAATAGCACCATAATAGCCTTCTTTTGGCTATTTATTGTCTATGTTATTGCCTATGTATTCTGTTTTCCTTTCATATCTCACCTTCAGAGCTCTCGCTTTCAGGGCCTGGTTTTTTTCTATCATTGTAGTTGTATCCTTCTCACCATAGCACTGCCTTTGCATCCCAAGTCCTGTATCTGTCTGCACGGCTGTGGCTATACATGCCTCAAGGCCTATTTGTGTCCCATTTTTTCCACGAGTGCCTTGGTCCATTAGAATACTTAGATTTTTTTCCCAGAGTCACTGCTGAGTCCCAGGCAAAACTGTGTATGATCAGGGCAGTTCCAGTCAGACAAGATCAGATACCCTGAGAATATCTGATGTGATCAGATGTGACCCAGCCACATCGGATTCTTTACATGAGGAGGCAGGTCAACAGCAGATGACATAGGATTTCTGTACATACAATGAGATCTCATCCAATCTCAATAGATTCTCTGTTTGTATGTAGAATATGATGATGACCAGCCCCATCTGATCCCATGGGATTTTATTATTCCAATCCGATCTTGCCTGATTCAGACTGATATGAACCATTCACAGCAGATTGCATTCTGTCTGAATCTGATACAGTCTGATTATAGGTGTACTACCCTACACATGATCCAGGGGAATATGCGCCTGCTCCCAGGCAGCCAGTGGGGGATAGCAGGCACACAGGGAATGCAGCACACCAAATACAAGAGCTGGCTGTGGATAGTGGGCACACAGCAAGCACAAGGCACCAGGACAAGAGCAGCCTTTGGATAGCAGGCACATGGGAAATGTGAGGAGCCAGAAGGAGAGCTGCCTTTGGATAGTGGGCATGCAGGGAATGCAGTGGGGAGCCAGAACGAGAGCAGCCTTTGGGTAGCGGGCATGTGGGGAATGTGGGGAGCCAGAATGAGGGCTGCCTTTGGATAGCAGGCATGCAGGGAGCCAGAACAAGGGCCCTCTTTGGATAGCGGACATGCAGGGAATGCAGAGTGCTGGAACAAGAGCCATCTTTGGCTAGTGGGAATGCAGGGAACATGGGGCACCAAATACAAGAGTAGGGTGTGGCTACAAAGATGTCAAATGAAGTAGAACAGAAGATAATAACATACATGCAATCTCCAGTGCATCATACCACTGCAGGTTTCTCTGGTAGCTGAAGGCCAGTATGAGAGTGATCGGATATGGAGTCTGGAATAGGACAAAAGATGGGAGTATGATTTCTCCACAGGACTGATGGGATGGCCCTCAAAGTTGTGGGCTATTGTCACTATGGAATCGAGTGAGTCTGACTAGACTACAAGTGTGCATTTGCCATGCTAGGAGAGGCCAGAGGTGTCTGTGAAGAGGAATGTATGTGCATATACTTATGATGAATGTGGAGCTTTGCCTCCTTCAGCACAAAGGGGTCATCCTGCAGAGCAATGTCATACCCATATGTGAACAGCCATAATTGCTGCTGATAACCTAGACACTTATCAGAACCTTTGCAGCCATTAAGACATCCATGATGAATGTGTAAACATGCTGTGAATATTCTGTTGGGGATGAGACAAGGTTCCAAAGCAATTGGCAGATCTTCCACATTTCCAGTAAGCTTGTAGGTTGCACAGTACCAACCAAAGGTAACCTCCACAGACTGGGGTAGCCCACCTCACAGAGTTTGAATCCTCCATGCATAAAGCAAGCCCCATAAATCAAAAAGTCGAGGGGAAGTATGAGGAAGATGTATCACCCTTGGTATCTTCATCACCTTTGTTTCTGGCATGGCAGACTATGATAAACAGTCTTGACTCACCTGCATATATGTGATTGTCAATCTTATTGCACACTTGCACATGGAAGATGACTGGAAGAGGATGGGAAGGGATGTGGGAAGTGGGTTAGGTGGGAGAGGAGGGAGAAGAGGGACAGATGTACAGCAGCTCTGCAGCAGCCCAAGTGATGGGGTGACTTGCACAATGCACAATTCATTGGGGTTAGCAATGTGATGTGTATACAATGCATTGCAATGTTACAATGAGACACATGCCATGTGTGATGTCGATGGCACATTGTGTAGTGTTACACCCTACAACAGCAATATAATGCAATACTACACATAACAAACTTTCCCACAGATCCTATCTCATCCAATTTCAGCAGACCAAATCTGACGAAATCTGACCTGAGCAGCTCATGTCCCACCTGATCTGACACAGTTTTTACTGGGGCTGAGTGCTGAAGTAAGTGCTGCAGCACTGTAAAATAAGGTTTCCTCTCTAGTTAGTAATGCAGATCAAGCCACATCTTTATTACTAATATGTGACGTGCACTGTGACACACAGGTGTCAATTCAATCCATATCCAATGGTGAGATTCATTCTAATCAAAGAAGGTGGTACTACTGTGATCAAGGTGCGTAAGGACCCTGGGCTTCATGAGACTCAGTGCATGCAGCTTGTTACATTGATATGACAATACCTTTGCTATCCTCATGTTTTTGTATGTCAACCGTCCTCAGTTGAAGACTTAAGAACCAGGAGTTTGACTGTCCACCTAGCTCCTGAGATGCTGCCCAAGAAATGGACAGTTCACACTCTGCCTCCATCTGCTTTATCTGGAGCAGGTGCTAATCTAATGGACATACCTCCTCCAAAGCATGGTGGTCAAAAGAAGCTGCTACCACCTGCACCTGAAGCAGCAGGTCCTTCAGGTCCAATTGCAGGTCAGAACATTGCATCATTTGACAAAGTCCCACCCACGCTTACATGATACTAGGTCAAAATATTATGCCCAAGTTACCTCTCATTCCAGTTGATGGTCCTAGCATCAGGAAAAACTGACAGTGCAATATTTGTTATAGACTGGAATAGTGCATCACTATTTGATATATAGTGAACTATAGCACTATTTTAACTATAGATTATGATGTCATAATGAAAGTTGTAGGGCTGGGTCACAGGATCATGGGAATATGCTTACCTCATTGATATGCCCAAAAATGGGTGAGAAAATTGCAAAATACAAAAACAAATTGATGTCTCAAAAAATATTTTTCAAAGATGTCATAATGAAAGTTGTAGTACCTGACAAGAGGACCATGGAGGTATGCTTACTTCATCTATCTGTGCAAAAATGGTAGAGATATGGACAAAATACAATCAGTGTTGTGTAGTCTCCATTTTTATTACCAAAAGTGTAGTGTGCGCTTTTTTGATTTGTTTGGTTGTGTTTGATTAGAAAAGTGCAGTGTAGTGTCCTGACAGCACAATATTTGACATATACTGCAATAGTGTGCAATTATTGCATATCACTGCAGGCATTTCACAATTTTTCTTCAGAAAACATGCTGAAAAAATTGAAGAAAATGATACTCTTTTTTGACAGATGTTTTTAAAGAGAAAAGGCAAAAATAATATTTTCTTTTCTTTGCATGACTTGCCACAAAACATTGATTGATAGTAATACCAATTAGTGTGGAAGCTAATCAGCACTACCATCAATTCATGTTTTTCCACAGAAAAGACAAAGAAAACAAAATATTATATTTGCATTTTTTCTGTCAACACAGTCCAAATAAAAGAGTATCTCTTCTTTCAATTTTTTCAACATATTTTGGCAAGAAAAATTGTGAAATGCTTGCAGTGTATGTATTGAACTATAGCAACATTATAACTATATATTGCCAGTTGCTCTACATGTTTTCCCATGTGCAATGAATAGTTACAGATCATAAGATTTCTTTTATTTCATTGTTTTTACTAGGAAAGTGTAGTGTAATGTTCGCATTTTTGACTACCAATTAAGGTAGTATTATTTGGTCTACACTTTTATTACCAAAAAAGTGTAGTGTATTAGGTGCAGTGTTGTGTAGATTAGTATATAGTGACTAGGAAATGTGTGGGAAATGATTGGTAAGCTAAGACTCGCACTTAGACACTTAGACTTGAAGTGCTGCAGTGGCCACTGGTCATGTGACTGTGAGAAGTTGAAATTTTCGCCCATGCACACACACGCACTCCACTGCATCTCCTTTGCCCCACCTCCCACCTCTCCCCACTGCTGTCCCACCACTGGATGAGGCTCTGTTCCACCAACAAGGTAAGATCCCTAATGAGTCATCCTTCTCCCACTGACACTCCCCCACCTAGAACCAGCAACAGCCCACCCAGAACAGCAACATCTGCAATGACTGGTGGGTAAGCTTCCCCCCTCCCTGGCCCCCCCTCTCTCACCCCTCCTCCCATCTAGCTCCTCTAGCACCAACAACCCCCACCCCAACCCTCCTTCAAGGTAATTCCCCCCCCTTCCCTTCTCCAGTCCAGATGCTGATGCCCATTCACCCTCCCCCATCCATCCCCCCCTCGTTACCATCCATCTCATACATGGATTTATTACCAAGTAGAATTATGTGTATGTATTGTAGATATTGTGCTAAATGAATCTGTTATCTCCTTCATAAAAAGTGTGAACTAAAAGAAGCAAAAAAAGCAAAAATGGCAGGCTTGGGATGACAACATTGTTGCTCTATTTGGCTATTTATCCTCCTTTTTCACTATATGTGTCTATATGTGTCTATTTGTCACTATATTTAAGGGGGGATGGTTGGGGTGCCATAGATGCCATAGTTGTCCCTATAGCATCTTTAGTGATAAATAGAGGAATATAGCAATATATAGTGATAAAGAGTGAATAATGGCACTGTCAGTTTTTCCTGATGACTAAAGCAAAAGGTACCACATTCAAGGGCACTAGATCCAAACACTAAAGTACTGTTCAAGCTGTCACCACAGATCCTTCCAATGTGCTAGCAGGTGAGGAGAGGGGTTATCATTATGAATGGCAACTTTCAGTTTTTGACACTACCTAAGTTCCAGCAGCTGATGTTCCAGCATTTGCTCCAGATCCCAAGCCCAGAAAGCATGGCACTGCCTCAAAGTCTGAGGACTCTCAGAAAGTTGATAATACAAACATGGGTGAGTGCTTTAACAGTGCAGCACTAATGAATTGAGTAGCAGGTTGACATTTGTGAACAGTGCAACTACTGTCCCTCTCTCCTGTCCCAGAGACTCCTGCCCCACCACCATTGCTAGGACCTTGGACTGTCCAACCTCCATCATTTCCTATAAAGTGCCCCATCCCACATAGCGACCCTCAGTGACCTGCAATTCAGAAGAGCCAAATGCAGGGACATCTCATGTCTTCCACTTCCAAAGAGAACTTTGACTTGAGCATTTCTTCTGGCAGCTCCAACAGTCACAGAGAGAGAAGGCAGAAGTCTTGATATCAAGCATCTCTGTCTGGGCAGGTGGCCAACAGAGGAAAGCACATACCTCATCATCAACATGATTCTCAGCCCCCACCAGTCTCACTACCTCCACATCCTCAGTGTCACCTGACTGACTGTGATGTCAATTGTGACTGCACTCTCTTGACTGGTTCTGAACTCGAGAAAGAGTTTGAACTAAGTGACTGCAGAATCAAAACCAACGATCTGAAGCACTTCTTCCATCGGACAGATAAGGGGTGGATCTGTAAGAAATGTGCATAAGTTGGCACTCATGGCTTTGCCTTGATTTATCTGATTTCTGTTGTGGCAGCCATAGAGCCTGGAACCACCCAAATCTGGGGATTGAGCTCCTGACATATGGTAATTCATCCACAAGTAGTTTGAGCACACTTTCAGTACCACGATGAGAGCTATGAACAGTGGTGCAGGAAACATGGCAAACAGGACAAAACAAAGCAGGGGAAAGAAGCGGTGGCAAGGAGTGCTAATGCACAGAAGACCCAACAACAGACATGAACGAGACCAAAGTTTAGTGAGGAAAAGTTCAAGGAAGCTGTCATCGATTTCATCGTTGCAGATGACCAGGCCAGTCAACAAAGGACAACGCTTTCGATACCAGTCACTGACTTCCATTCCAGAGTTTGAATGTGATTGAATGTCATGAGTTCAGGGATTTGCTACTGCTCCTCCAAGAAGATCTCCAGGAGTCAGACATACCCAAGCAAACCAAGCTCTGCGAAATGATCATCCTTGCATGGAAATGATATATGGACTTACTCAAAGTAGAGCTCTTGGTATGTCCATTGTTATTACTACTGGAATTCCAGTTTAATTTGTAGTTAGCACTTGCAGGGAAGTATTTCACTTACCACAGACATATGGTCAGACCGAGCTCGACATCCATACCTTGGTTTAACCATGCACTGGATCAAGAAGAATGGGAATGGTCACCTGTCTCTGGAAAGTGCTCTGATCGCATTCCATTGTATTCTGGGCTGCCATGATGGGCAGAATTTGGCAAGCATCGTTCTTCATTTATTGGATCATGTTGGTATCACAACAAATGTAAGTTAGAAAACCTGCATGGCACTATGTGAATCTGCGATTGTGTCTCACATCATAAAACTTACAGGTGGGACATGTAACAATGGACAACACTGAAAATAATGACACAATGATGGAAGTCCTAGAAGAGTTATTACACAAATGTGACATCCCCTTTGACAAGAAAGATGGGCATATCCATTGCCTCCCCCACATTCTAAATATCTGTTCTGGACATGTAATTGATGCATTGACTGACAAGGTGCTCTTTGAAGTTGCAGGTACATGTGTCTCCACATTGCTGGAACATTTAGATGACTGACAGACGTACAAGGAAGCTTTGGGAAGTGACCTGATTGGGTTGGGCTGTAAAGTTGTCCAAGCATTATGATCATCCAGACAGCAGCGAGATGCATTCAAGGACTATATCAAGGAGGGAAATGAACGAGGTTACTGGGATGCTGAAGATGAGAACAGCAACCTACCAGCAAGAAAGTCAGGATCAATGTCCTCCAGCTTCTTCATGATGTGAAAACTTGTTGGGACTCTATATATTATATGATACATTGTCTGTGCTACCTTCATCAGGTCTGTGTCTTATCTATCTGCAAACTTTGATGATTTCCCTGACTGAAATCATCTGTTGCATTATAGCCTATTGACTCATTTCTAGATAGACCTAACAACAAAGATATGAAGAAGTACAGGCTTTCTCCAATGCAATGGAATGTCCTTTGGGACTTTGAACTTATCCTTGAGGTATGCTGTTATTTCTGGTCACTAATTGTTAATCAGATTCCAACCATGCTTTCCAGATCCTGCACCAGGCTATTTGTGCCCTATCATCTGAATGCCTTCCTACCCTATGCAAGTACCTAATTACTTTTGAAAAGTTCTATGATACTTGGATAAGGCTTGGTCAGGATGAAAGAAACCCTCAACTCTGCATATTTGTCCACAAGGGCTTAGAATGGGTCACAAAGTATTATAAACACATGGGTGATACAAAGGCATACATTATTTCGATGCATAAGTACTTGTCACTTCAATGCTCATACATTACTAATGTATCTATTATCAATAGTGCTGAATCCAAACCACCAGTTAACATGGATCAAGAAGTCCTGGAACACAGATGAGTACAAAAAGGTGAAGCAAATAGTCCTTGAGACAGTAAGTGCCTCTTGTTGGAATGACTCATGACCACTGTCAACAAAGATGCTCACTACTCATGCTGTATTTAGATGACTCAATACCATGAGCAGACAGGATGTGACCAGCTCGAGGTTGAACCTCTACCAGCACCAGTAGCAAGACCAAAGACACTCGTGTGGCATTTTGATTATACCATTGACAGCGACAACAAGTCCTCCGAGGATGAGCCCACACAACAGTGTTCAGTTGAACAGGAGCTAAACTTGTTTGACACACTGTACATGCCAAAAAAACTGACATACTGCAGTTCTGGGAGGTGAGATTATGATTGTCCTATGAAGGACACTGTATGGTGTAGACACTCATAATTGACCACACAGGGAAAAGAAAGTGTTTTTCCTACACTTTATCAAATTTCCATGGACTACCTGCCAATTCAAGGGAGTGCTGTTCCATGTGAAAGGATTTTCTCATCAGACTGTTGCAGAAATTGCCTGCCAAGTGGTAAGCTGCCTATGAGCTAGATTACTTCTATGAGACGTCCAGACTGACTCTTCCTAGATATGCATCCTGGAGCTTATCCACTCATGAGACTTCATTCACTGTAACATCAAACCCTCGCATCTACTGTTTGATTTTGGGACACTTGCACAGGAAGGCACTGTGTATCTCATTGATTTCGGACTTGCACATGCCTATCAACACCATGGGACTCATCATCATATTCCCTACAAGAAATGAGTTCCATTCATTGGTTCAGAAACCTTCGCATCTATCAGGGCCCTCTGTGGTAGGCAGCAATCACGTCATGATGATCTTGAATCCCTTGCATACATTCTTATATACTTGTTAAGTGGGTTTCTCCCATGGCAGGAGTGTGGTCTTACTGTGGAGGAAGTTATTCAAGTGAAGGTCGATATATTTCAGTCTTCCCTCTGAGACAAGGTCCCTATGGCCTTCTTTACATTTCTCGAATATGCACATTTGCTGGCATTCAATCTTCGACCTGATTATGCTTATGTTTGGAATATTTTTGAAGATTTTCATGTGAAAACAGCGAGTGGCAACTCTTCCTAGCTTACTGGACAAGCGTTGTATTTTTCTTACATGTTGTAGTGATGTAGTTGCATGTATTTGAATTGCTCAGTTGTTGATGTAACTAGGTTGAGCCATTAACTAAGCCACAGCTTAACTAGGTTGAGCTGTAACTAAGCCATGGCTGAAGCGGGATTTGTAATTTCTGCTTACATATACAGCCAGTACCAAATACAGTTTAGCTGTTGTCATGTGGCTGGCCAGGCCACAGCAACACTAAGTAGAGAGGATATAGGTGCCATGGAGATCAGGTGATGCATGGCAGGTCAGTAGTGATCACTGACACAGGGTGATCAGTGGTCATGTGAAGGGAGGGGGTACATGTGTTAGGGGACAGGCTTAATATGGTAGCTGGTAAGTCAGCAGTAATGTGGCTGGTGTGAGCATGTGATGTGATGAAAGGTGTGATGTTAGCATAGGTGGCAATGTTACAAGCCCAGGAAGTGTCATAATGCATCAGGGAGCAACTACTGAGAGTGAGAAAAGCTGCTAAGTGTGCTCTGTAGCCTTAGGGAGTATAGGCTCACTGCAGTGGATCTAAGATGTAAGTATCCTAGAGATCTCAACAAGATCCTAAGTACTGGGGGAAATCTGCAGCAGCCACTCATCTGACTGCAGGGACTAGAGTACATACAACAAAGGAAACACATCAACAGAACAAAGTCTGCATGGTTACTGCGAGGCAGCAGAGCCATATATCATCAGATCCACCAGCTAAAGTAATGATGCACTGCATCCACTATATCCCATATGGAAATGACAATGGTTGCAACAATGAGAAACATAAAAATGATGAAAAGGTACCACACTTTGTCATGTGGGAAGGCTAGGGCTGACCAGAAGCTGACTTCATACTGAGGTTCAGGCTGCAGAGGCCTCAGATAACAAATGGGTGGTAACAAAGCACACTGTTGCCCCTGCACAGGGTTATTGACAATGCCCTCTGTTGCCTCCTTTCCCTGGTATTGTGGTACAGCCCTCCTTGTTGATTGGGAGCTGTAGCACCTCTGCTATCTCCTTCCCCAAAGTGACTACCTGTGACCTACTGTCCAGAATCCCCTCAATTGTTACCTGACCTGCCAGCTCCACCTCTACAAGGGATGGTAGCATTGAAGAGCCTTAATAACCTTGGGCTCTCATCACCTCATGCTCCACACTTGGTACCTGTGCATTTGACACTTCTTCCTTGACCACAGCAAAGTCATACTCTGGCTCACTTTCCTCATCTGTTGAGGTCTCCTCAATTTGAGCTGTCACTGATGCTGAGCTTGATCCTTGACTACTGACATTATCCTTGTAGCACAGTGCCCTCTGCACCTTAACCTTCACTTGTACCTGTGGCTGCTTCTGAACCAGACCTTGCCTAGCCTGGGTCACTTCCTCACCTCTTGAGGGCTGTGCCTCTCTCATCCTGGAGGCCCTACTCCTTGTTGTCTTGAACTGATTGCTAATGAGGAACTCCAGCTCATCTGCAATGTGCCTCATCAGCCAGGGATTGTCATGCAAATGTATACCATATGTAGCAAAGCTTCAGGTTCATCAATACCTCTTGCTTCAACTCTGGATCAAGACCTTCAAGGATGTAACTGTCATAGTTGACTGGGGTGATCTTGCCCTTCAAGTAAAGGTTGAGCAATCTCCTTGTACCTGCAGAGGTACTTGCCAAGATCTTCTACTGTCCCAATATCCCTCTTCCTCTGCACCCTTATGATGTCATTGTCAGAGTCAGGCCTTCTCCAAGGCTGAAAGGAGTACATGAGGGTCAGGATTACCTTATTTGAGTTGTGGTAAGCATATGCTTACAGTGTGACTGTCAACTGTCATTTGTATTTCATTCTTGTGGTGTAGTTGTACCATCATATCTTTCTCTCCCAAGGATGATCAGTACATATCAGGTTCACATGATGTACCTACATTGTCCCATATTAGATGGACAGACAAGGGTGACATTCAGCTGACATACATGGCCTGGCTACCAACCAGCCAAGGAATAAGAGGCCCCATGTGATATGGCATGGCTGATGTTTCATAGGCCCATATTCCATGGCATGGCCTATTTACTGTCATGTATGTACCAACCAGCCAAGTAGTAATGGAACCCATGCCATATGGTGCAGCCAATGTTTCACAGGCCCATCTGCCATGGCATGGCTGTGTATTTGCTGTCTGGTATGTACCAACAAGCCAAGGAATAATGGAACTGTGTGATATGGCATGGCTGTGCATTCACTGTCAGGTATGTACCAGCCAGCCAAGGAAGAATGGAACCCATGTGATACAATGCAGCCAATGATTCACAGGCCCATGTTCCACAGCATAGCTGCATATTCACTGGTACAAACTATATGCATGAGCCAACCATGGGAATGTAATTACTTAGTGGTCAATGTGGTATTAATGTGGGTCAGTGTGCAGCCATGTGTAGAGTGCATGGTGTTGCAGTGCATGGTGTTGCAGTGCACAGTGTTGCAGTGTGGGGTGTTGCAGTGTGGGGTGTTGCAGTGCAAGGTGCTGCAGTGTGTGGTGTTGTAGTGTTGCAGTGCATGGTGTTGCAGAACCCTACCATGGTAGAAAAACTTTATCATGGCATACAACATGTAGTACAAAAAAGTACTACACAAGCTGATCAAATATATCTATTGTCCTGCAAGGTAATCAAGAACTACCTATATTTCTTCTTCTCATCCAATCAGCACACTGGGAAGTGTTTAAATAATTATGAATGTTGTCCCTCATATAATATGTTAGACAATGCTGGTTGCCATCCACTGCATTGACACCATGTCAGAGTAGACACCCAGAGAAGGCAACTACCATTCCAGGATCATATACCAATTCCACCCCCAGAGTGGGGATGGACACAATACAACTACTGTGGTCTCCAACATTTGCAGTAATGTTGTACCAATTTCCACTCAAATGTGGGTCATGGTGGAGAGGGCATGCTCTGTTGGAAATTAGGGAGATATTTGTACAAGCTGTTGGCCACACTGCAAGAGCCCTCTCCATGATGGAATTGTTCAATGCAGTCTCCATTTTCAACTTCACAATGCCTTGAATTCCTGCCTTGTAGAGCAGTGGATGAATGATGGAAAGCACACCAGATATCATGACATTAGGGATTGCCATGGCTTGCAGCCATTCAAGGCTAGCATCTGTGTTAAGATCTTTTGAAATATCCAGAGTATCAAACTGCATCTAGAGAAAACTTAATGCATATTATCACAATTAGAGGGAGCTGACCTCACATCAGAAAACCAGCCTCCCCCTGGACAGACTTGGACAGTACTGGCCATTACACAGACCTTGACAGTAAGGTACCCAACTGCCTAGAGCTGGACAACTGCCCAATAGCCTGTCCTATGGCTTTTCCAGACTGCACTAGTCTAGAGACAATTGTACTTCTAGGGTTGATTTTTACAATATGACAGCTGGACAGGCCAGGACAGATCTGTCATGTTCAACAAGAGCTTAGTCACATGGGACAGTTGAACTAGTAACTGTGACAAAAAAACAAATGCTAGACTGAAGACACTACATCAGGTAAGATCAACATCAAAACCACTCAAAGCTGTGCCAGGTTCCTGTTTAGCTATGCCATTGTTGCACATAATCAGATGAAGCCACAATGAAATTGATTACATACCTTCCAAGTTGGGCCCATTGGATGTGCAGGGTTCATGTTTTGACCTGGTGAATGGGGCTGGTGTCACACTTGCTCATTAGCCCAAGGATCTCAACATAGACAGGGGAGTAGATGGCAACCCTGAAGTTGACTTCACCCACACACCTGGAACAATTTCATCAAGCACAACTTTGAGCTGTGAGTTCATCAGCTCTAATGTCATTTAGTAGTGTAAGAAAACAAATGGCTGTTGCAGTGATAGCCATGGTGACCCTTGGAACTTCTGGAGAAAATACTTCTGGGAATGGCTGGCCAAGTGAAGTAGAACTGGTGTAGAAAGAGTTGATGATGAGTCCTGCCAACACTGGATGAGTGAGATTGTTGGCATGACCCTGGAAGACCAGATTAGTTGATAAGATCATAAATAAAATTTCTTACTTCATCATCGATGCCATCCTTCAAGAACAGGCTGCCATTGCCCAAGAGGCACCTAGCAATCTCAATGTTTTGCTCATGGCAATTTCTGGGATCCCACTGGTAGTGTTGAGCAACAAATGTTTGAGCTTTTTTCCTCAGTCCAGAGTGCCATTTCCCAAGGTCCTCCCATAACTAAGTGAGTGAGTGACTTTGTTATCAACAAGAATCAAGAAATCCTTACTAGCCCAGTGATTCCCATTGCATGATGTGGCCACCAACCTGTATGGCCACAGATCCTTGAAATTAAATAACTATCACAAGTTACTTTACTTACCCTCTGAAATGTGGAGGAGTCATGTTCAATGCTCAGTGATTGCTTCTTCGTTGTAGTTGATGGCTTTAGTGTTGAAAGTGGAATGCACAGGAAATGCATTAATGGATGCAGCATCACAGTGGGAAAATTGTTTTGCAGATCTATGATATTGAAAGTGGATGGGTCATAGTATTGAAGTTGCCATGGCTCTGTGCCCTCTGTTGCAGGACCAGCTGGTTTGGTTGCATATGTGTCACCATGGCCACAATCTGCTGTCTTGGTGGCAAATGAAACTTCTTGTGGCTTGGCTGCAACCTGGATGGTTGGCAGAGTCTCCTGATCATCAAATCTGATTTGGGTAGTTGACAAACTCTGTCACTGCTTAGCTGCCAACAGCTGCATGCTGCTGGGTAATTGAGGCAGGTGGTTACATTTACAGTGTACAGCTAAAATGTTCTCAGCCTCTTGGGTGACAGTGGCCAGATTACCTGTATGGGCAAATCATTAGATCTGACATTTGTCCCAAGGATGGGTTTGAACCTTGATGTGACTGGGTTGGAGCTTGACAATGGTGATCCTGTTGGAGTTGTGCACCCACATGACCCAGACTCATCACATTGTCAATACCACCAACTACAAAAGTGAGAATTAGTACTGTACTTCAAATATGCTTGAACATACCTGGTAACTTGTATGATGCTCTGGCCAACTCATTATTGCCTAAGTTAGGGTGTAAGATGGGCCCTGGCAAACATGGGGTAACACACCTGGCCTCAGTGATGCTGTGGGTGCTGGGGGACAATATCAGAGCCATATATCTACACAAGAACATGGAAAATGCATGGCAGTGAAGTATTTCTTCTGCAAACCTCTCATCCTTGCTTGGAGAGGCTTCATCAATCTCATCATGAGGGTAAGTCATCTGGAGAATCAATGTCCATGGATTGATAGAAGGCATACCTGGGGTTCATCCCTGTCAGCATGGACTCTAGGTGCAGTGGTAATGCTATGGCCATTCTGGTCAAGGCTGAGGGGCAAGTGATAGAAGGGGTATGTTCTAGTCTTGCAGTGTGAACTGTCTGGGAAGAGTTGTTCTGCTCATCAAAATCTTCAAATTGGAACACTCACAGAATGCTAGCTTCGGAAGGAGCACATGAGGATGAAGAATGTGGTAACACAGAAGTAGATCCTGCACCATTTCACCATTGGGAATGTGGATACATTTGTTTGCCTGTAGAGCAGAGAGATGATGCATGGGATGTTGGCACAGTTGAGATTCCCCCATGTTGTGATGGCCCAGTAGAAAGGATTGAAGGGCTTTGTGACAACACAGATTTGGACAAAGACTCTGACACTACACCACCAAACCAAACATGAAGAGGTGCCTGGGTGTTGATCTCAGTGGCAGTCTGGGGTGGGATATTGTCTGGTAGTCTGAAACCAAACTGTTGGCTAGCTGGTGCCAATGAGAAAACCAGCTGTGGAGACCTGGGAGGTGCATAAGTCTGCAATGGGGATATGTCAGGGGGAATGGAATTGATTTGCTGATGGTGGGAGTTTTGTTCCCCAGCATCTTGAAACTTCAAAGGTGCCATAGGGTTGATTTGTTTGCCCTGCATAGCAATATCAATTCATGAAGGTCATTTTGGCTGTCCCATTTAGTGTTTTAAAGTCCAGTTAAGTCTGGTCTTGTGTTTTGTTGAATTAACTCAAACTGGACCGAAACCCTGTCAGACCAGATGCGTGGTATAACATGCTGCAGTTGCAGTCAGTCCTAACCGGTCAGGCTGAAGACCAGTCACCAACCAGTTGTGAACCAGTCAGACTGTTTGTACAATGTGTTAAACACAATACACGTTCTATAAATCACAGTGCACAATGAAAATTTATACCAATGACTATCATCATCTACTATGGTTCACCAACTTGACTGTGTACATCATCCAACAGAGAAAGTGGTTGCACTAAGACAGTGGTGAGGATACTCAAAGAGAAGCAGAAACTGCTAGTCTGGGATTATGATGAGTCACAGAGTAGATTCAAACTGAGGGAAGTAACCCTCAGCTGCAAGACTATATACTACAGAGTGGATCTACGATGAAAGTATCCTAGAGATCTGATCAAGATCCTAAGTACTGGGAGGAAGAACAATGTTCCACAGCAGCCACTTGTCTGACTGCAGAAGACTAAAAAGTACAAAGTGAGAGACAGAAAAGGAAACTAATACAATGCGAGTCAAAGAAGTCCATCAGGTTACTATGAGGTAGCAGAGCCTCACCAAGGTTTTCCATGGTGCTTCGCCAAGCCAATAATCTCCCAGATGCTAAGGACTATGGTGGTGGTTACTATCATGAGAAATAGACAAAACAAGTAATACATGTTATCACATGGATATGTCATTGTGGCCCAAAAGCCAACTTCTTGTATCACTGGTTGCCTAGGCCAGGTTCAATGCAGGTGTTGAGGCATGGGTGGTAACAATGGATGTGCTGGTGACACAAGGAGTTTGAGCCCACATGGAATGCCTTTCATTTGCCACATGCCCATACAAACTTCTCATCACTCCTAGTGAACTCAGTGAGTTTTTATCCACTTGTGTGTAAAATAAGAGCTAACCAGCATTCACTACACCAGCACCCTATCAGCATCTCAACTCTACTGTCTGTATGAACAAACTTGACCAAGCATTTTTCCAAGAAAATGGTAAGTATGTATATCTTCAGCATGCTTCTTCTTTGGGGCTACCATGGCTGGCATGGCCACATGGTGATGCTCTTCCAACCCATCGCTACTCTCCTGTATGCTAATTCAGTCAGCAGATCAATTCAAGTGGATGAATGAATGTACCTCAACCTCCTTACCCCATTGTCAGTCTCCACAATGCTCTCTGCCTCGATGATACTCCCTGCTCTTGATGAGACAGTTATTTTTTCTATCTCCTCCAGCACATCATCAACATCAGTCATCACCTCATCATCTGGGACTGGTGAGCCTTGCCATGCACGTTTCGATGCACATTTCTGTTTGCCCTTGGACTTCTTGCACAGTTGGGCTTCATCCACACTGCTGTGTTCCACATTGCTGGATGAGTTGGACTCATCTTCTGATACCATCAACTGCAGCTTCTTGCCCTTGTTGGGTTTCATCTTCAGGGTGTGAGACCGGGTACCTTTTAGAGCACTTTTCTTGAAGTTTGCTGCTGCCACTGCTGGTTGATCAACTTTCAAGTCTAATGTATGACAAGTCTATCACGTGTATGGAGTACCCTACAAAGCACCCTTGTTTCAAGGTTTGCCTTCACATAGTTCCACCTGCTCACCTTTGCCTGTCTCAGGCAATACAGTTTGCTGAGCATAACAAAAGATTCAAACTCTCCAATCAGTCAGCAATTACATAGCCATACCAGCATGTAGCAGACTTTCCCTGTCTTAGGGTATATCACCGCCAAGCATGCATGCATCTACTTTCTCAACTACCCCTTATGAGTTGCCCAGGGTGTTGACACCAGGTGACGACAAAACTCCATCACTTCCAGGGAAGAAACTACTCTGGGATTCTCCCATAACTCTTTCCCACAGGAAGCTCCCAAACCCCTTTGAAAGGTCTCAACTGAAGCCTAGCATCATGCCAACGACAAGTGAAACCTTACCAAAAAAGCCACCACCAGTTCCTCCTAGAACCATCTCTAAAGCATGTCTCTATTCTAGTCCCATAGTGCCCTACCCTACTCGCCCTGAAAGCTCTCTGAGAAATCCTGCTTTCATCTGGTATCAAGAACACTGCATTGACACTACTAATACCGAGAATGATCTATTAGGAGATATCACCAGTGACGAAGGTGCTGAGCCAGAAGAAGACATTGTAATACCAACCAAACAAGAGGAGAACTTCAAGGAAAGTCTAGCAGCAATGACTGAAGAAATGCATGTGAATATCCCTGGGGAGCAAGCTGGGAACCCCAGTAGGACAGAAGAGAAAAGGCCAGAAGTTCCAATGCCACCTGCAGATGCTACTGACCAGCAAGTCCTTGCCTGGTACACAATGCAGTTGTGAAGAGGATATATTCCAATGTTAGGTCTGCGCAAAGAAAAAGACAACTTGCCAAATGGAGGTTGAGAATTCCATCTTAACGAGCCATTCAACTTTAATAGGAGTTATGATCACTTCCAGTCCTGGTTGACTATGATCTGTGGGTATCTGTCAATTAATGCCCATGTGTACAATGATGATCATGTCAAAATTGGACTAGCACTCTCATTTATGATGGAAGGATTGGCCTCTTCCTTTGTGCAGAACTATATAAATGGCCACATCCAAAGAGGCAACTATTACTACCGTGACAGTTTCGAACAGTTTGTCGAAAGGCTAACTGCTACCTTTGAAGCCAGAGACCAAAAAGCCCTCACAACTATTCACCTCATGCACCTATCCCAAGGAAGTGGAACGTTGGAAAAATACATGTCAGACTTCTATGCCTTGTACAATTGAGCCAGTTATCAGGAGAACTCCACTGATGGAGTGATATTCTTTGGGAGAGGCCTGAAGAAGGAAATTTGGGACTGGGTCCTGAACCAAGCATTTTTGATGACAAGAAAACCTCCTTTACTCCGAGGTATCCATATCGCCCTCAACCTTCTAAGGACCCTAACGCAATGGACATGGATCGCAAGTATGTACCTCCAAACCAACAGAAAAGAGTGGTCCGAGAAGTCACCTGTTACAACTGTAATGAAGCTGGGCATATGGCCTGCATGTGTCTGAAATTGAAGATGCCTCAGAGGCAGGGCCCCAGAGCCCATAATGTCCAGCTGATGTCTGGAACTATCGTCAAAATGACCAATGAAGATTTAAACACAATCAAAGGAAAGATCGATGAACCCAAGATGGGTGAAGACATGATCGATGTCTGGGACATCAGGAAAAAGGATTTTTGATGGACAGTTCATCTTGCCCTCAGGGTGCACCATTGAAATATGTGTTGTCTGCTCAATGTACTTCTATAGGAATTGAATATGATATGTCTGCTGACTTGCCTATGGGGTACATTGAACTGCCAGCATACAAAGTAAGGGTACCCACTACTGTTGACAGCAGTGCTGAGGTCACACTGCAAGCATTTCCAAATTTTTCTTGAGAAAATATGCTGAAAAAATTGAAGAAAGTGATACTCTTCTTTCATAGGCATTTTCAAAGAGAAAAGGCAAAAATGTTTTTTTCTTTTCTTCACATGATTTGTGACAAAACATTGATTGGTGGTAATATCCATTAGTGTAGAAGCTAATCAGCACTACCAGCTCCACCTAATGGGACAGATTTTACTAAATGTCATGTTTTTGGGCAGAGCAGACAATGAAAATGAAATATTATATTTGCATTTTTTGTTTGAACACAGCCCAAATAAAAGAGTATCTCTTCTTTTAATTTTTTCAACATACAGTGAGCAACAAAAATGTTGCAATGTTTGCAACATTTTGATTGTGTGTAAGATAGCTTGGGATTGGTTGTGGCCGTGCTAATGCCATAGGGAAGACAATTGTAGCCCTTGGTCCTAGCTTTCTATTTGTGGTCTTCCCAAGCTCAGGAGTGAAGTGGCTGTGATGGTATGGGCCAATTACTAAGGCCTATGCATTGCAATGTTTTTGTTGCTGACATCATGGTGGATGCAATCTACAGTGTAGAGTATGTATTCATGGCAGGAATGCCAGCTATTGCTTACATAATATATCACATGATCAATCCAATGATTTGCCATCATGTCAACAAAGCCAAACATTGAACTTGCATCATTTATCCTCTATCCTGTACCACAACTCCAAAAGCTGCCTATCTGGCTCATCAGGGTTACTCTCAGGGAAATGTCAGCAAAATCTGGTCCTCACAGCACTACCATGAGTAGGGTGTATGGCCAGCACCATTTGTTCCTGAAAAAAGTCACCCCTGTGCTGTTTCCCCCACTAATGCCTGAGGGGTCCTGATGCTAATCTGTACTGGGAAAGCTGGAAATTCCATGGAGGTCAGTCTGGCACTTCAAGACATGAAGAGTGAACTAATATGCTCCCAACTAATGTATTTCTGCCAAAGAGAAGCTAGCACCAAGGTTGGGTTGAGGCATAGCCTCCTTTTCACACCAGGTGTCATCAAGGGTCAGCAAGAATATGCCCTCTACTGAACTGTGGATGTCTGGGAAAGGAACATTTGGTCATTAGTGACCAATGGAAACACTGAGGGACATATTGCAGCAAGGAATCTGCACCCTGGAAGCCCAGTAGGCTATCCCACCCATGACCACCCAGTGTGCAAAGGAGGCTATGCCTCAACCCAACCTTGGTGCTAGCTTCTCTTTGGCAGAAATACATTAGTTGGGAGCATATTAGTTCACTCTTCATGTCTTGAAATGCCAGACTGACCTCCATGGAATTTCCAGCTTTCCCAGTACAGATTAGCACCAGGACCCCTCAGGCATTAGTGGGGGAAACAGCACAGGGGTGACTTTTTCCAGGAACAAATGGTGCTGGCCATACACCCTACTCATGGTAGTGCTGTGAGGACCAGATTTTGCTGACATTTCCCTGAGAGTAACCCTGATGAGCCAGATAGGCAGCTTTTGGAGTTGTGGTACAGGATAGAGGATAAATGATGCAAGTTCAATGTTTGGCTTTGTTGACATGATGGCAAATCATTGGATTGATCATGTGATATATTATGTAAGCAATAGCTGGCATTCCTGCCATGAATACATACTCTACACTGTAGATTGCATCCACCATGATGTCAGCAACAAAAACATTGCAATGCATAGGCCTTAGTAATTCCATACCATCACAGCCACTTCACTCCTGAGCTTGGGAAGACCACCAATAGAAAGCTGGGACCAAGGGCTACAATTGTCTTCCCTATGGCATTAGCACAGTGTAACAGGGAAGTGTGGGGTGGAAGGATAGTGAGAGTTAGGGGCAGGGCATGGCAGCAAGTGGCAGGGGTCCGAGTGCCATAGCCCAAGTAGAACAGTAGCAGGAGAGCTTAGTCATCAGCAAGCAGAAGCACTGTCACTGGCATAGGGCATCAGGCATCATTTCTCAGTCTGGCAAGTCCATCTGGTGATGAGAGGGGAATAGGAACCCCAGGAACGCAGTTATGGGCAATGTCACTATCACTACAACAGGTAGCATGACTATGAGGAATAAACACACAGGCAGAAGAAGCAGAGTCAGGCAGTGGCACAATCACTATGGAAAGCAGTTTGTCAACAGTGGAGGGAGACAACTCAGAGCTATATACCCCATGCAGACCAACAATGGTGAACCCATATCTCCATGCCAGAGGCAAACAGAGAAGTACAAGCACATCAGCCAGTGCACAGAACTACCACCTGCGGCCAGCAATATTCCCCAGTGAAACACTCTTTCTGGCCAGGCCGAAAGCAGAACAATGAGCAATGCCAACTCCAAACCTGTTCCCAGCAATGCCAAACCCACAGCTGACGACATCGGGCAGACCAGCACAACCACAACCAGCAGCTCAAACAATGTCATACCAGATTGTCAATGTCAACGAAGTGGCAAAAGTCATCCCACTGTTTCGAGGGGACTACTCGAACAAGGAGGAACCATCGGACTGGTTCATGGAATTCCAGCTATCACTCCCGACGACCTGGACAGAGGCGATGAAAGTAGACTGGTTCAGCCTGCAGTTAGTGGCAGGAAGCTACATGGAAGAGTGGTTCACAGACCTACCATCCAGAGACAAGGTGGACATGGTAACACTCAAGGCCATGTTTCTGAAAAGGTGGCCACCAACCAAAAGGCCAAAATGGACAAAGTCATAACAGAGGGAATGAGTTAAAGCCCTAGTGCTGAAAGAGGAGGAGATCAGAAGGTGGATCGATGCAGAGGGAGGAGGAGATTATGGGCACATAATATGGGCAATGAAGGTGATGCGGTTGGCATTAAGCATGGGAGACAAGGAGGGCAAGCTAATTGAGTATGCAATCAAGGCAGCACTGGAAAGCTTGAGAAACGAGCTAGAGGACAAGTACAAAGAGTGGGACAAGTTCATAGAGGCGGTGAGAAGAGTCAAGGTGAAAAAGCTGTTGAGAAACCAGGAGACAAAGAAGGGTGAGCAGTTGCTGAAGAGCGAGGTGGCAGAACTATGACAACAAATCAGCCAACTCATGGTACAGCACATCGCACAGACCTACCCGGCAAGGACAATAGTGCAGGCAGAGGGAGAAGGGGTACTGCAAAGCTATGCTGGGCAGTATGCAAGGGCAGGCATACCTGCAGTGGCAGCAAACAGGAATGTGGTAGTGCCAAGGATTCCACTCATGAGGGCCCAGATCTTGGAAAAGGCACTAGCAGTACCACACCGAGCAAACATGGACATGGGCAGGAGACTGTACAAGGCAGACGTGCAGGCTTGGCACCAGGCATTTGGGGAAGAAACAATGCCAGTGCTTGAACGACCATACCCTCTGAAACCAGGAACAGCCATGGCAGGGTTGGGGGAATGTTTCAGTTGCAGGCTGGTCACTGACCCACCACACGTTGGAAACACATGCACAGTCAAGGAGACTCTGTGATTACACAAGACGAGGTGGTGACAGCTAGTCATGGGCATGCTGCAAAGAACAACACAGCTCAGGCCCAACGCAGCCCTGGTCCAGTACATTTGGCCAATGGCACAGCAAGCCAAGTTCAGTGGAGAACCACCAGAACCTCAGGTGTACACAATAGCAACAGGAGAAGGATGGCAGGTAGGCAATGTGGGGCAGGCAGAGCAGCACAAAGGGCAGTGGGACTGGATGGTGGAGGGAAACTACTAGGGGCTGTGGAAAGTGGTGGACCAACATCAGCCCCAGGTCACTGTCCATCCAGTTTGGAGGAAGAGAAGTTGAAAATGGAGGATTCACCTGCAAGCATGCTAGAGCCAGTTGCAGGGAGCATTCAGGAGGGTTCAGGAGGAAAGGGGGTAGGGTCAGAACAACAGGAGGAAAGCGCAAGTAACATACAGGACGCTGAGAATAGAATCACTGATGTTTATGCATTGGATGCTGCAAGCCAGCGGGCCAGGACTCAGGTTGGCCAGCCATTCATGGTGGTAGCGAGCTTAATGGGACCGAGAGGGGAAAGAGTCAGGTTTCTTGCAATCATGGATAACAGCGCAATGATACAGTGAGTGAAAAAACGTGTGCAATGTTTGGCTATTTTATACTAAGTCCAGTGTAACACCATGAGTCATGGGAATCCTGCTTAGCCTTGGTGAGATGGATGGTAGCATTGACTCCTAGCTACAAAATGGTCCCAGGGTCATGTGATTTGGTGCAGTAGTCCTTGCGATATGTCAATTATAAAACAGGTACATCATTGCACATGTTTATTCACTTTTGGTTTGGCAGTAGAATCTGGGGGAAATGAAGGAATAGTTGTGGTTGTTTGGTCCTACAAACAAAGATACACACATAAACATTATGTCTGAGTTTGAATATGTTCACCCACTTCTTTATTCCCAACCTTTACCACCATGAGATCTCTCTCTGCTACCCAAAGGAATACTATCCTGACTATGCTTGATTCTGGTCATTCTCCTGCTTCTATTGCCTCTAGTACTGGCCTACATTGCTCCACCATCTCTAGGCTTCATTCCAAGGAGTGTTCCAGCCTGCAAAAGTCCACTGGAGGTCATCCATCCAAGCTCTCCCCTGCTAATGTCCACCATGCCATCCACCTCATCTCAACTCAGAAGGCAGAAAATGCTGTGCAGGTGACCAAAACCCTCACCAATATTATCAACCAACCCCTCCACCCCAATACTGTCCACCAGCACTTGAAAAAGACTGGTATGAAGGCTGTGGGAAAGCAAAAATGACCTATCCTCTCTGCCAAGCATTGCAAGGCAAGGTTAGACTTTGCCTATGCTCACAAAGATTGGACTTTGGAGGAGTGGAAGAGGGTGGTATGGTCTGATGAGACTAAAATCAATTGCCTGGGGTCAGATGGGTGCAAATGGGCATGGAAAAAGCCAGGGGAGAAGCTGAGTGATAGGCTAGTAGAGGGGACACTGAAGTTTGGAGGAGGTTCTCTCATGATGTGGGGCTGTATGACTTGGGAGGGTGTTGGATATGCTACCAAGATTGATGGTAGGATGGATGGGGACCTATACCTTCAAATTTTGAAGGATGAACTACAAGAGTCCCTTCAATATTATGGTCTCCATCCTCCTGACATCATCTTCCAGCAGGACAATGACCCCAAGCACACCTGCAAGCAGGTCAAGGAGTGGCTAGAAGAGCAGGACTTTAGGACTATGGTATGGCCTGCACAGTCCCCTGACCTTAACCCTATAGAACATGCCTGGGGTTGCCTCAAGAGGAGGCTTGCAGAGTATGAACACCCTCCCAAGGGGATATTGGAGTTGTGGGAGAGGACTCAGGTGGAGTGGAACAATATACCAGCTGAGGAGTGTCAGAAGTTGATTGAGAGCATGCCTAGGAGGGTTGAGGCAGTGCTTAAAGCAAAAGGAGGCTATACCAAGTACTGATATCCCTTAGATACCCCTCACTTTTCAAAAGTGAATAAACATGTGCAATGATGTACCTGTTTTATAATTGACATATCTCAAAGACTACTGCACCACATCACATGACCCTGGGACCATGTTGTAGCTAAGAGTCAATGCTACCATACATCTCACCAAGGCTAAGCAGGATTCCCACGCCTCATGGTGCTACACTGGACTTAGTACAAAACAGCCAAACATTGCACATGTTTTTTCACTCACTGTAAATGCCATCGACACAGGCATGTACTGCAAAGTGCAGATGAGGTTGCACCAACTGGACACATCAAAGCAGGTGCTAAGGATGGCAGATGGGTCACTGGTACCATCCACAGGCACTTGGATGGGCACCCTACAGTGGGGAGCGGCAAAGGCACAAATGACATTTGAGGTGTTCCCAAGCAAGGGCTTGTGGAAGATGTTGATAGGCAAACCACTGCTGGATCAACTAAGGGCCATACATGATTATGGAAAGGACTCCATATTGCTACCATGGGGAGATGAGTACATCAGAATCGAAAACTGTGCTAAATGGGGAATATGAAACGATGTACTACCCACTGAAGCCAGACCAAAAGCAGCAGGGCAGCAAGAGAAGGAGAGAGAGGTGGAGATGCCGGTGTGGGCAACTCTTCTTGTGCGAGTGCAAGGGGAAAGTGGGGAAGGCTGTAGGTAAGACCTAGGCTCGTCCCAAGGGGTGCTGAGTCGGAAGAAGACAGATAAGGCAGCCTGAAGGGTGTAGGAGGACTTTTCTTGGCGACTGGGGAGTGTTGGCGACGAAGAACTCGAAAGTCCGCCCTAGACAGGTGGCAGGGATTTTTCTGGGTGGGAAGATGCTTGTATGGACTTGGGACTCGAAGGGCGGCGATAGTAGACTCTTGTAGACGACGGGAAAATTCTTGTAGACGCAGGGGACCGGTTTAACGAAGTAGCGGCAATTTACTGACGGAGAAAGACTCGAAGACAATGAATAGACGACAAGACTAGCTTTGGGGACTCTGAGGCTGCTCTGGAGACTCGAAAATACTCTGGGATACGACTCTGGGGACTCTAGAAACTCTCAGACATGCAGATGTTGACTCCAAAAAGTGGGTGGTTATTTTTCTATGTACAGCGGACTTTTTGTAGCGTAAGGACAGTGGTTTCTAAGGTAAAATCGGAATACTTCGGATCTGTCAAACGTCTAAAGCAATAAAAGAAAATACAAAGACCGATGTATGGACAATCACAAGCGCTGCAGTGATGTAGATGGAAATTAAAACAAACAAGGTCCAGAATCGCGAAGGTAAGTAAAGAAGAAAAGGTATAACTCCGTACTTGGGTCGGAGGGAGGCACAGTGGGGCTGGCGGCGATTTCGTTGACGAAGGAAGGACGCGGGCGGCGATGTTTACTAGGGAGGCGGCCATTTCGGCGCTTGTAGCATGGATATAGATGCCGAGGGGCTGGGATGACGTGTGACAGGTCGGTAGGAATCGCCGACACATGGTGTTCAGTGGTCACGTGAAGGGAGGGATATGTGCATTAGGGGATGGGCTTAATACGGTAGCTGGTGAGTCAGCAGCGATGTTGCAGGTGTGAGCACGTGATGTGGCGGAAGGTGTGACGTTAACATATGCAGCGATGTTACTAGCCAAGGGAGTGTCGTAATGCGTGAGCGAGTGACTACTGAGAGTGAGAAAGGCCACTAAGGGCGCTCTGTAGCTTCAGGGAGTATAGACTCCCTACACCTCCCGGGGTCTTCGAATGCTGACCGTCCTCGGTCAGGGGTACACGGCAATCGGGACGGAAATGCGATGACATCATACACGTGGTGTGGCTGCGCACGGATCAACAGAGGGGGCACGGGGTTCTCGGTCACATGCTGTGGCAAAATACTTCCGCGTCAACAAAGACTGCCAAAACATACCAAACAAAACGCCACTTCCAACTCTTTCTCCCCTAAGTCCAACCACTACCATCCCTCGTACTCGCAACCGATCTCGCCCTACATGGAAACAACATGTCGACCGTCCCATACTTTGTGCCCGATGTCGTTAGAGCCATGATCCCAGGAATGTGGGCGGCGAATGTGAAGACGCTAGGAGCTCACATGAGGCAGATTCCAGACACGTCGGCTGAAGATGATGTCGCACGCACGTGGGTGACTCGTTTTTACGAGGTGTCGGTGAGTCCTCCTGCGTAACCTAGAAGGCAACCCAGCAGTAACGGATGGCGCCAGGATGACATTGAACAGATGCACAGGTTTGCGATGGGCATGAACACCGACGTGCCCAACTACGATGAGGAAACACAAATCGTGATTGGGGCGGCATTTGCGAGGCTGACAGCACTCCAGGAACAATTTCCACCACGCGCACCGAAGGGCAGGGGGAAGGAGAGGCAGCCTTCGAAGACGACCCAGGGAGATGGGGAAGGGACTCGGCGTTCCCAGAGACAGGTGGAAAAGGCCGCAGGGAAAGGGAAAGGCAAGGAGAAGGTGCGTGGCATACCTGCTATATCCAACCTCCCGGACTAACGCTCTCTTCCCTTCCAGATACCACCCAGTGACAACGCAGCCGGGGAGGAGCAGCCTTTGCTTGTCGAAGGCGTACCCCCACCCATTGAGGATTCGAGAGACGTTGCCCAGATGAATGACGAGGCTACGCAGGGTGACGGAGACCCATGCGGTTTATGCAAGAAGTTGGGTATTTTGTGCGTATGCGACGAGGGTCAGGCATGCGAGCGGTGCCACCAGGGGAAGAAAAAATGCGACAAGGCCTACAAAACAGGTCGGAAGGTGAGCCACAGGTTGACTGAAACGCGACGGCAGGCTCATGAGAACACGTAGCACAAGAACCAGGAAGGTCCGCTGGCATCGGCTGCTTCGACGAGCAAAAGACCGAAGACCGTGTCTGCTCCCCCTCTGATTCCCACTAGACCCTCAGCGTCGTCGTCGACCCGCAAGCCCCTACCTCGAGTCCGACTTCTCATCAATCCAGATGAAGAAACCTCTGCACCAGCGACTGTTCCAGGACCACCTCCACCCCTTCCAGCTCCGCCTGTCCCATTATTCCTCCCCTCCAGTGCTCCTCCCACACCCACTGCCGTCGCAGAACCTCCAAGAACCACAGAGGACCCGATCGAGGATGCATCGGCCTTCTTTGCCAGTCCCAGCGGCCTTTTGGAGGAACAAGAAGCAGAGACAGCGATCGTGAAGATGCAAGAGGTCTCCATCGACCTAACCACGCTGCAGGGATCCCCACACGTGTCGCCGCCACCTGAGGAAGAGTTAGAGGATTCCCCACAGCTGTCAAGGAGCAGACGATGTAACGGGAAAGCGGGGGCTGGGAGGTCGGAGGCGAGGACAGAGTGACGGGGGTGCCAGGGGTCTGGGTGCCAGGGGTCCAGGATGCACTCGTACATAGTAGCGACGGTGTAGGATGAGTCAGCAGCCAGCTAGCCACTTGGTTCGGCATCGGGCACAGGCAACGTTCGCAGGTCTGGCGAGTCCATCTGGTGACGAGAGGGGAGTACGAACCCCGGAAATGCAAGGAAGGATAGCATCATCAACACTGCAAGAGGTTGCGAAGATACGTGGATTAGACGGACGAGACAACAGGCAAAGAGGCAGCGGTACGACTACTACAGAAAGCAGCATATCGTCGCTGGGGGAAGAAGAAGACGACAACTTCTACACGCCGCGCAGACCAGCGACCGCAGCGTATCTTAGAAACTGGGAAAGACCCAGAAGCTCAAGCGCAGCAGGCAGCACACGGAACTATAACTTGCGGCCAGCAACTTTCTCCCCACTGTTCAGCGACTTGCCTGCACAGCAGAAACAGAAAACAGAACAAGAAGAAATACCAGCACAGGCACCCCCACCCACGGCACCTACCAAACCCGTACCACCGCAGCCAGGACAAGCGATGTCGTATCAGATTGTAAACATCAATGAAACGGCAAAAACAGTACCACTGTTCAAGGGGGACTACTCCAGCAAGGAGGAACCATCTGACTGGTTTACGGAGTTCCAACTATCCCTTCCGGCATCTTGGACGGAGGCAATGAGGGTCAACCGTTTTGGACTACAACTAGCGGCGGGAAGCTACGCAGACGAGTGGTTCACAGAGCTGCCACCTAGCGACAAGGCAGACATGGCCACACTCAAAGCGGCGTTTCTGAAGAGGTGGCCACCTCCCAAAAGGCCCAAGTGGACGAAGGCGCAACAGAGGGAGCGGGTTAGAGCGTTGACACTGAAAGAAGAAGAAGTGGGAAAGTGGGTAGAGACGGAGCAAGGAGGAGACTACGGCCACGTATTGTGGGCAAGAAAGGTGATGCGGCTAGCGCTAAGCATGGGTGACACAGAGGGAAAGTTGATGGAATATGCAATCGAGGAGGCCCCAGCAACGCTAAGAGGAGAGTTGGAGGACGAGTATGAGAACTGGGAAGAGTTTGTAGAGGCGATAAGGAAGGTGAAGGTGAAGAAGCTTCTGCGAAACCAGGAGGCGAAGAAGGGAGAGCAGGAACTGCGAAACGAGGTGGCAGAACTCCGCCAGCAGATCAGCCAGCTCACGGTACGGCAAACCACTCCCGGATATGCAGCACGATCAGTGGTACGACCGGAGGGAGAAGGCATAGCCCCGAATTATGCGGGACAGTACCAGAGGGTGGCGGCACCAGCAACCATGGTCAACCGGAGCGCGATAATAACGAGAGCCCCGTTAACGAGGTCCCAAATACTGGAAAAGGCACTAGCAGTACCGCATCGGCCAAACACGGAGGCAGGAAAACGGTTATATGAAGCGGACATACAAGCCTGGCACCGTGCCTTTGGTGAAGAGACCATGCCAGCGCTTGAACGACCATACCCGCTCAAACCTGGAACGGCCGCAGTAGGATCAGGGGAATGCTTCGGTTGCGGGATGGTTACAGACCCGCCACACGTGGGCAGTACGTGCTCGGCCAAAGGAACACTAAGGCTACACGAAACAAGGTGGCGCCAGTTGGTGGCAGGTATGCTGCGAAGGGCAGCACAGTTTAAACCGAACCCGATGCCAGTACAATACGTATGGCCAATGGCACCACAAGCCGAAAGTGGAGGAGAAGTGAATGCACCACATGTCTTCGCCGTAACAGCAGGGGACGGGTGGCAGGCAGTGGGCGAGGATCAGGGTGAGCAACAGGACAGCCAATGGGAATGGGCGGCACAGGGAAACTACTAGGGGCTACGGAAAATGACGGACCAACGTCAGCCCCAGGTAACTGTCCGTCTGAACCAGCGCAGGAAAAGGAGGCGCTAAGCGAAGCACATGCCGGGATGGGAGGAGGAAAAGACGAGCTAGAGGAGGGCCAGAGTAGGCCAAGCACGAGTAATGTACAAAGCGCCGAGAATACAGTCACTGACGTCTATGCGTTGGATGCGACAGGACAACCAGTTAAGTCACGGGTAGGCCAACTGTTCATGACGGTCACGAGCCTGATGGGACCACAAGGGGAAAGGGTCAGGTTCTTGGCAGTGGTGGACAACGGAGCAATGATAAACGCAATAGACACGGAGGCGTACGACAGGGTAAAGAGGCGTCTAAACCAGCTGAGTCCATCCAAACAGGTCTTGAGAATGGCAGACGG
This sequence comes from Pisolithus marmoratus, assembly GCA_024613145.1. Classification (NCBI taxonomy): domain Eukaryota; kingdom Fungi; phylum Basidiomycota; class Agaricomycetes; order Boletales; family Pisolithaceae; genus Pisolithus; species Pisolithus marmoratus. The sequence continues at coordinate 51,273 of JANFAE010000354.1, read as the reverse complement.
GTCACTAGTACCATCCACAGGCACATGGACAGGAGACCTGCAGTGGGGAACAAGGAGTTTGCAGGCGTCCTTTGAAGTGTTCCCGAGTGGAGGCTGCTGGAGGATGCTCGTAGGGAAACCTTTACTAGACCAACTGAAGGCAGTGCACGACTACGGAAGGGACTCGATATGGCTGCCACGGGGAAACGGCTATGAAGAGGTCGTGAACCAAGCCGGACGAGAGGTACCAGGAAGTGTACTGCCAACGAGGGTCGAGCAGGTGGTGGTACCAGCAGGGCAGGTGGAAGCGCAAGTAAAGGAGGACCAGGACGAGGAAGTAGAGGTGAGACAGGTGGGGTTGGAAGGACCGGAGGTGACAGGGGAAGACATGCTGGAAGGGTACGAGGCCGGAGAGCCAGCAAGCGGAGACGGAAGGGAAGACATATTCACGAGACTAACAGAAAAGGGGCCGTTTTACCCACCGAGAGTAGAGGCCATATTGAAGGAGGTCAAGTACGGACCGCTACCACCGGACAAATTGAAGCAGGTGCAGGACAAAGTAGCGGAATTCGCAGATACCTTCGCACTCTCGGTCAAGGAAGTACGGCCGGTGTCGTTCATCAAGTTCAGACTGGAGATCCCAGATGACGCTAAGTTCTCGTTGAAAGTTAACCAACGACCACTCACGCACGCTCAAAAGGAGTGGTATCTGCCGGTTTTAGACGATTTCAACAAGGCAGGAATACTGCGGGACATAAGGTCAGACGAGGTGAAAGCGGCGCACCCAACGGTACTAGCACAGAAGGCACACAGGGCGCCAGGGCTCACGATGGAGGAAATTAAGCAGCTAGTGGAGGAGCAGGCAGAGGAAAGCGCCGGCCACCACAACCCTCAGAGAGCAGCTGAACGGATAACGGAAAGGGCGGGCACAAAGAGCCACACTGGGAAGCCGAAGTGGCGGGTATGTCAAACCTTTCATGACCTCAACAGGGTAACGGAAGTCGCGCCAATGCCACAAGGAGACATAAAGGCGAAGCAACAGCGATTGGCAGGACACCAATACGTGTGCGTGATGGACCTGGCATCAGGGTTCTACGCCATTGAGGTGGAGGAAAAGTACCAACTGTACTTGTGTATCTACACCGAAGGTAGGGGTTACCAATGCTACCAAAGGATGCCGATGGGCCTGCTCGGAGCACCCTCGTGCTTCGCAGACATGACAGCAGTAGCATTCAAGGACTTGTCAATAAAAATAGGCCTGGAAACGTTCGTAGACGACAATGGCTTAGCAGGAGACGAGTTCCAAGAGCTACTAGGGCGACTACACACCTTCCTTGTGAGGTGCCGAGAAATGGGCATATCACTGTCGCCGCAGAAAATGAAACTCTTCATGCAGGAAGTTGTGTTCGGGGGCGCAAGGGTAGGAAGGAATGGAATCAGACCAGACGTAGCAAAACTGGAGGCGGTTGCTAAGTGGCCCACACCGAATTCACTGCTGGATCTGATGAGATTCTTGGGCCTCACAGGATACTTCCACTCACTGGTCAAGGACTACACACGCATAGCGGCACCGCTGACAGACCTCCAAAGAAACCTGGACCTGCCAGGGCCAGACATGAAGGCAAGCAAACGCAAGTACAGGCAGTATCTTCGAGACAGGCTACTCGAATGCTATTGGACGCCACGGCAAACAAGGGCGTTTGTGAAACTGAAACAGGTACTAACGTCAGAACCAGTACTGAGGGCACCAAAGTTCGACGGAACGCCATTTATACTGACGACGGATGGATGCAAGGACGGCTTCGGGGCAGTGTTGTCCCAAAGGTTCACGACAACGCTACCAAACGGGGAGCAGGCCACCAGGGTCTACCCCATCGGTTTCGCATCTAAACGAACGTCAAGCGTGGAAGAAAGATACAAGCCGTACATACTCGAATTTGTGGCACTCAAGTTCGGCTTCGACCACTTTAGCGACACCATTTGGGGTTTCCCGGTAGAGGTAGAAACCGATTGCATCGCACTGCGGGACACACTGTGCAGTGACAGGCTGTCATTGGTACATGCCAGATGGCGAGATGGCATATCCACCCACCAGATCATAGACGTGAGGCACAGACCAGGAAAAGCTAACGCAGCAGCAGATGCACTAAGCCGGATGGGTGCGGACAAGCCCAGAAAAGCAGGCGACGGCAGCGAGTGGACAGTTAACGAGGATTGGGAGTCAGCAAGGGGAATTGTGAATGACCTGCTCATGGTCGAGGCAGACTCACAACTCAAAGCGCTAAGAGAATGTTTCGCTGATGAACCTTTATTTCTAGAGGTGGTCGAAGCGATCTACAATGTCAAGACGACCCAGGACGACAAGACCAGGCGCAGGGCCCAGCACAGAGCGGAAGGGTACCATGTGGAGGACAGGCGGCTGTGGTGAGTTTACACAACAAGGTCACTGCGGGCACGGCCGAGAGTGGAGTGCATCACGCAAAGGGAAGCAATAGCAATGGCAGAGGATGAGCATAGAGCGAACGGGCACTGGGGTAGGGACCTAGTAAAAATGAAACTGATGGATAAGATCTACAGCCCTCGATTGGACCAGTCAATTCGGCAAGCACTACTGCAATGCGCACAGTGTAAAGGTTTCGGGTCAACGCACCTGCACGCGCTATTGTACCCAATCACACGACGTCACCCGTTCGAACTTATAGTGGCAGATTACCTCTCCATGCCAAAGGGAAAAGGGGGCTACCACACGGTACTACTCATGCTAGACACGTATTCCCAGTACGTCTGGGGGTTCAAGCTCAAAGTCCACGGCACGGCAAAAACCACAGTCGACGGATTGAAATCCATAGCTCGAACATTCAAAGCGCCAGAGACCTTCATGACGGATGGGGGTTCGCACTTCAAAAATGGAGAGGTCAAGGCGTGGTGCGAGGCGAATGGAACAACGCACCAGGTAGTGGCAGCGTACGCACCATGGATTAACGGGCTGGTGGAAAACGCGAATGGAAAGCTGCTGGGAAGACTGAGGTGGTTGTGTGGCCTGGAGGTAGGAGAGGAAGGGGAAGATGGGACGAGAATCAGCGAAGTAACGAAGGGATGGCCAGATCGTTTCGAGGAAGCCGTAAGGCAGATGAACGAACACATCGTACCGGCATTCCAGCTTTCGCCAAAAGAGCTGTTATTAGGCCTGGTGGTCAATACGGCGCGAACACCAGAGGTGGAAGCAACGACAGAACTGGGAACAAAGGCAGTCGACGTACAGCTGGCATATATGGAGCAGCAGCGATTGGATGGAGCGGCGCAAGCCATGTTACACGCGGTGAGGAGAAAGTCTCTATTTGACAAACGGGTATCACGCTCTGCTACAGGGGAGGTCGTGTTTAAAGTGGGGCAGTTGGTACAGGTGTACGACGCTACGCAGGAAACAACACTGTCCACGGCAAGGAAACTACTACCAAGGTGGTCAGCGCCAAGGCGAGTAGTAGGACAAGTGGGGAACTCGTACAAGCTTGCAACGTTGGAAGGATTCCCCATCAGCAGGCTAGTACACGCACGGAGGTTGAGGTTGTTTGTGCCACGAGACGGCACGGAGCTGGCGGAGATACAACGGGCGGCAGAAGAGGACGAGGAAGAAGTGGAGATCGAGTCAGAAGGCGGGGACGAGAGCTGGAGCGACGAGGTTGAGCAAGGGGCGTAGAGAAGCGAACCCGGAGGTTCGCACGTGTTTGGGGGGCACATGTAACGGGAAAGCGGGGGCTGGGAGGTCGGAGGCGAGGACAGAGTGACGGGGGTGCCAGGGGTCTGGGTGCCAGGGGTCCAGGATGCACTCGTACATAGTAGCGATGGTGTAGGATGAGTCAGCAGCCAGCTAGCCACTTGGTTCGGCATCGGGCACAGGCAACGTTCGCAGGTCTGGCGAGTCCAACGACGAGCGCAGAGAAGAAGTCGAAGAGCGCTCGATGAGTTGGACGCAATGATTGCCACTCTCAGGGACTCGACCACGTGGAGTGAGGAGTCCCTGAGTCATTTATACTCACGAATATTGCAGGTTACTAACGAGGCGGGGACTATGGCTGTGGCGATCTGCAGTAACAAGCGACAGCTACAGTCTCTGAAGGAGTGGCGGGAAAGGTACCACATAGAGGGTCCGTAGGACAGTACCATTGTTTGTGCCATAGCATAGAGGAATTGCGGCGTGTGTCGGTCTCGTAGGCAGTTTTCTGGTCGTGAGTACGAAGGCTGAGCTGAAACGAAAACATTGCCGCTCATGCAGGTATAGTGAGAAGAAAAGTGTCTGTGGGCGAGCAGAACATTCAGCGATAAGTAAGGTACCTGTAAACAAAAGAAGAAAGAGGAAGTAACGAGTGGTAACTGAAGGAGCAGCTTTTCTATTGTCTTTCTTTGTAACATATTCTTGGCAGTATTCTTTAAAGAGAGGCGGTGAGTAAGTCTACGAAACAGGTTTGAAGGAAACGAAGGGCTTGAATTGACAGTATATTTATATATTTTCGACGGTGGTCTTTTGTTTCGAAGGTTGCGTATAGGTAGATTGTCTGTCAAGTTAATGAAAGAAACGAAGGAAAGAAAGAAAAGAGAAGAAAAGAAACACGAGCCGTAGGGTATAAGTTACTCATCTGACTCGTCCCTAGGGACGCCAGTGAGCTCTGGGTCGGGAAGGGAGTCGTCTTCGAGTTGATTGATGGCAGAGTTTTCGAGGCCCACCAAGTGGGTGACCTCTATGCGAGACTTGTTGCAAGGGTAGTAAGGGAAAAGACAAAAGGCTGCATAGTGGAATTTCGAGATGGCACCGTCGAGCTCTGCAAGAAGGTAAGATCCACCTTTAGTATGACGCACCACTACCATAGGACCTAGGTAGCGGGGTTTTGTTTTCCGATCTAACTCCTTCTCTATACGAGAGTTTCTGACGAGGACGAGAGAACCTGGAGCAAAGTCAAAGTCATGGATGGTGTGCTCGAAATGGGATACAAAGTCTTTGGCCGAGGCGAAGTGGGCTTTTAGGACTCGGTCGTGAATCAGTGCCAGGTCCTCTGGTTGTTTCTGTAGCTGACGAGCTCGATTGGCGATAAGGTCAGTGGTCGAATAAAAGTCCGCCTCGAAAGGGGAGAGGAACATCGCCTCGGTGAAGTCAAAGGGTAGCCTGGGATGGACACCGTGAGCCATATAATAAGGAGAGAATCCCGTAGCTTTGTGGATAGTGACTCGTTCGGCCCAGAACACAGATGGGGCCACCTCTGACCACCTCAACGCTTCTCCTTCACATCTCTTCACCATTGCCTCCCTAACATCAAAATGTCGCCGTTCTACAACACCGTTTGCCTGCGAGTTATAAGGTGATATGGCGATGTGCCGAATGCCGTAGGTCTTGGAAAGCCAGTCGAGAGCTAGAACATAAGGTCTGCCATTGTCGGTGACGATCTCCCCAACGGCTCCCCAACGACATAAGATCTGCTCGAAGAGGAACTTCCCGATGGACTTGCCAGTCTCTGATCGTAACATTGCCCATTCAGGGTAACTGGTGAGGGAACAACGAGCTTGGGTAACGTATCGGTAACCATTTGACTTTGGCATTATGAAGGTGTCGATGTAGGCTTTATAGAAGAGCAGTTCTGGGACAGCGACGACAGGGGGGATATGAATACGATCGAGGCGGCGAATTTGGCACTCGTGACACGTCTTGATGTACCAGCGTACGTCCTGTTCTAGCATAGGCCACCAGAAACGTATCAGTAAACGCATGTGAGTGGAGAAGATACCCTTGTGCCCCAACTTGTCGTGGGCTTGACGAATAAGGCCAAGACGTTTATGAGGGTGGACTATGAGTTGGTGACGACCTTGCATCTCTTTCCTCCACAATTCTCCGCCTTTGACGAAATATCTGGACGCCAGTTGGACGAGGCTCTCCAGCTCTTTCTCTCCTATTCCATCTGGCAGTTTCTTCGTCTCCAGAAACTCTTTCACCACTTCCAACCTCTCATCTCTCTGCTTTGCTTTCTCTGATCGTGGAATCTCTATTTCGGCGTTATCTGGCGGCATTCCGATGGCGGTAAAAATACTGATATCCTGAGGTAAGGGACTGGATAAGTGGTAGACGGACAGCGGTGATTTCAGATGAGGATGTAACACCTGCGCCCCTGGCTCTCGACGATTCACCAATTCCGTTGCGAAAGCTCCACATGCATCGACCCAGTCCTCGTATTCTTCTTCATCTACTTCGGGGTCTTCATCGGTTTTGGGCCTCCTAGACAGTCCATCTGGTGCAGCGTGTTTGGTGGCAGGTATGTGCACGAGCTTGAAATCGAAGAGTAGGATACCAGCAATCCATCGGTTGATGGTTGCGTTAGGCTGTAGGTCGGGGTTATTAATCATACCCTTGATATACCTCACGTCCACCTCCACAACCAAGTTCTGCACGCCAAATATATAAAGCCGCACGTCGTGCAGGGCTCGAAAAAGACCGAAGAGTTCGAGTTTTGCCTGGCTATAATGCCTCTCACGATCATTGAGGGTAATGGAGCTGAAACGAGCGGGGTATCTCTTCCCATCTTCGCCTTCCTGCATAAGGATATATCCGACGGCAATATTAGAAGTGTCGACTGCAAGGATAACTGGTAAGGCGGAGTTATAGTCGATAGATCTGAGTGCAGGGGAGGAAATGATGGCGGCACGAAGATAGTCCATAGCTTTGCAGTGTTCGTCTCTGAAATCAAAGGGGACGTCCTTCTTAGTTAATTCGACGAGGGGGCAGGCGTGTCTGGCGAAATCTTTGATGAAGATATGACAGTACGAGCAGAGACCTAGAAACCCCCTGACTTCAGTGACGTTAGCGCAGTAAGGCCAGTCTTTAATCTTTTGGACTTTGGCTTCATCCGGGATCCTCCCCTCGTACGATACCTTATGTCCAACAACCACAATAGACGGAGCGGCGATTACACATTTCTTGGCGGAGACTGTGGCGCCGGCATGATGAAGCTGATGGAGGACGCGGTTGGTATTCTGGAGATGCTCCCAGATGAAGCAGCGAATTCCAGGATTTTCAGGTATTGTCTCGAAGGTACCGTCGGCGTGTTGGTAGTGTGATTTAGGACCCTTAATAGGGCAGTCATCGATGAAGGGAATGGTAACTTCGGGGATTTCTTCCTTCAGGATCCAGCAGACGTCTCCATGGAAGATTTGGACAGCGTTTGTATAGCCCATAGGGAGTTTCGTGAGTCAGAGAGTGCCAATGGGGGTTTGAAAAGTGGTAAGGTCGCGGTAATCGTTGTGAATGGTTCTATGGTCATACCCTACCATTAAGTCAAGGATACCGTACACCGAATGGCAGGCGAAGGCTTCTGCGATCGAGTCGACGAAAGGGGGGACTGCCGAATCCTAGATAGAGATGGCATTCAGTGGCTGTAAATCATGTACAAGACGAAGGGATTTTCCATCTTTTTTGACGACACAAAACCACTTGGATCGGTAGGACGAGGTGGATGGTTCATAGACTCCAGCGGCAACCTTTTCTTTAATGATGTTAACGACGTCTCGGAAAATGGCAGGCAGGATAGGGATGTTTCGTTCAACCCAAGGCTTGTGGGACAGTGTCGGAATTTTCAGGGGAGGGAACATATCTTCATGAAAAGTCCCTCGTTCAGAGGTCTCCCAAGCAAAAGCCGCCTCGTGGGTACGAACGAGCCATCGAACGAGGTTTAACTCCGCTGGCCAAAGGAAGTTGGCAGGGTCGAGATCAAGCTCTTCTGCTCGTTGTGCCGTAAATCTAGATCCGGGAATGAATGGAGGGGGATGATGTGGTAATACAGGCAAGTCTGCGAGAGGATCACCGATCTCCCGATGCTCTACTCTGAATTCGACAGGCATTGCAGTCGGGACAGGCTTCACCTTCTTCGCTACAGGTTTGTACTTTAAAATGTGATAAACCGGGTCGTAATGAAGAGAGGACCATAGAACTGAAAGTGTCAGTGGAGAAATCGTAGTACTCGTAGAAAATAAAAATGGATCTTTTGGGGAAACGAAACTCGAGTCGAAGGGATCAGGAATGGGTGTACTGTCTGTGTTATAGTCATATAAATAAGCCGCGGCAGCGTTTTCTTTAGAGTCTGTGGAGGAAGGTAAAATAAATTCCGAAGACGGGAAAGGGGGGTCTGCAACATAAAGGGAACACACAGATACTAGATTTTCTGGGTCTCCTCGCACCTCTGGCGAGTCCTTGACTGACATTAAAAACCCTGTTCGCTTATCTCTAAGTGACGGCGGCATTCTTGGCGAGCGAAATACTCTGCCTCGTCTTCTGGGTTTACGAATTGAGCATACTGATAGAGGCGATGACGAGGATGAGTGGGGATTAACAGTTGATGACCCAAGTTGGGGTCGTGGATTTCTAGTGATTGTTCGCCATCAGGGAAGTCTCGAAGGATACTGCTGAGTAGACAGAAAAATGGGCGGCCTAAAAGGAGGTCAAAGGGGGCTCTGTCGACGACTTGGATCTGGAGATGGGCCTCAACAGGCCCAATACGAAGAGAGGCATTTTCGATGACCCCTAGAGTGCTCTCTTTAGATTGGTTAGCAGCCTCCAAGGTCATACACATGTCTGAGCGGAGAGGGGCACCCAAAGCCTCCCATAACTCGCACCTAAGGGCCACTACCTGGCAACCGCTGTCAAGAATGCACTCGACTTGGAGTTTATCCATCAAGATCCCATCTACAGCACGAAGAGGAGCCGTGGCTAAGCCAACGCACTTCCCCTCAGTATCCTTCACAAGGTATTGCTCGTAATGTGCCCACGCAGAGGACGACGAAAACTCCGCCACAGTTTTGAGGCTACCAATGGCTATCTTCTTCGTCATGGCCATCTCTTTTATCTGTTTATGTATTTCTGGACTGACTGCTAGAAGATCTTGCATTGAAATTTCGATCTTAGCACCTAAGACTTGGGATACGAGTCGTTTAGTAGCAGCAGCTTCGTCAAAGCTGCTCTGGTAATGAAACTGAGGGGCAGAGTTGGATGGAGGTTTGGAGCTAGATGCTTTGGCAGCGTTTTGTTTCATCTGAGGAATGTTAGACAATGGCTGAGAGTTCGAAGCTGTGTTTGGTGCGGAGTTGTTGGCTAGGGGAGGGTTGACAGTAGCGGCATTATGAGGACGATGACCGGGGATTTCTACACCGTCGAAACGAGCTGGCTTCTTCTTCTTGATGGCGTTCTTAAGCTCCTCCACCTGAGCATAGGCTCTGGCTAAGGCACGCCTGTCTTCTTCGTCGGTGTTATCTTCAATCTCCTTGTCGACAAGGTAAGATGAGGGGTGAACCTCCACCTGAAATTCAGTGGTGTCTTCAGAGCCGAAGAACATAGTATTGACGAGGTGGGGAGGGGTATCACGTCCTCGAGACGAAGAGGCAGTGCCAGGAGACTGAATAGAGACGAGATTAGCTGACACCATAATGGACTCTCGAAGAGCCAAGAAGTTGTCGATCTTTTCCTTGAAATTCCACCCTGCAGCGGATCTAGGGATGTCAGAGCCATCCTTCATGAAAACCCTACTGCCTATGAGCGTGCATTTGCCTTGGCAGACATATTCTTTGCAGAGCTCACACTCGGCTGTCCTATGGCCATCAGTGCTGCCGCAGAAGAAGCAGCGGGGATCGAAAGAGTGGCGGAGTTGTTGATCAGAGGACTGAGTCTGGCAGCTTCCAGAGGCGGGGTCAGCAGCTTGGACATATTCTCGTTTCAAGATGGTCGGCGGTGCGGTCGGTTGGGGGTGGGACTCTGGGAATAACGCCGAGCTGTCGATCTGAGCAACATTTCTACGGGCGCCACTAAGGAGATAGACGGCCTGTTTATAGACCTCTTCGAAAGACCAGGGGTCGTCAACATTGTGGTCTAGGTCTTTAAGTTGGAGGCAAGTAGCTAGGCTGTTTCGGAGCCTAGGGGGAAAACCTTCGAGGAACTTCTCGTTGATGTAGTCGTCAGCGAGCTTCTTCTTTTTGTTGATCAGGGCGACGATATGGCGAAATTCGCGGGCATATTTGCCGAGATCGTCGAGGGTCGACATAGACTTCTGAACTTGGTGATGTAGGAGGGTCTCGAGGTCAACTTTTGTGTATTGGCGACCTTTAACATCAGCACCAGGGTAGAAACTGGTTACTTCCTTAGTAAAATCTTCCCAGTCATCTTCTGCAGCAGATTTGAGAGATGACCATAACTCCGACTCATTTCGGTCAGCATAATGGATGGCCCACTTAATTTTGACCTTGTCGTCGGTGATTCCTGCATCAGTGCAGATCTGGTCGACATCCTCGAAGTAGGCCCAAATATCTTCTGTTTTTCCTGAAAATTTGGGGGCTTTATTAGAGCCCCTAAGCAGCATTTCATGGCAGTTGGTAGTGGCGGACATGGTAACTGGTATTGACGACAGAGGAAGAGGCGGATTATGAAGCGAAGGCGGATTTCTGGTTGATACTGGTGGAGGAGGTTGGACAAGCGGCTGAATGAGACTCTGAGAGGGGATATATGAGGATGACGGTATGAGGAGTTGTTCTGCGGCGAAAATCGAAGCTGTCGAAGATGAGGAAGAGGATAAGTCAGTAAGCGGCGATAACTCTTGGCGATCCGATGGTGGTGCAAATGACTCGTCGAGCTCGAAGGCACCAGGTATATCAACAGAGGATGGGGAGTCAGGTTCTGGATGATGGGGGGAATCTGCTTGAAAAAACTCTGTATCGGGAGAGTTAAGCTCTGGGATATCACAGGGGCTAGCAGCAGGGACAAAAAGATCAGAGGACGATATAGAAAGACAATGGAAGGGCTCTAAGAGCTCTTCAAGTTCAGTTCTGTGGTGGGTAGGTCGAAGGGATCTCCTTTCCAGATCTACAGACCCCTCGCGGTGGGCTCCAAAACGATGTGGGCAACTCTTCTTGTGAGAGTGCAAGGGGAAAGTGGGGAAGGCTGTAGGTAAGACCTAGGCTCGTCCCATGGGGTGCTGAGTCAGAAGGAGACAGATAAGGCAGCCTGAAGGGTGTAGGAGGACTTTTCTTGGTGACTGGGGAGTGTTGGTGATGAAGAACTCGAAAGTCCGCCCTAGACAGGCGGCAGGGATTTTTCTGGGTGGGAAGACACTTGTATGGACTTGGGACTCGAAGGGCAGTGATAGTAGACTCTTGTAGACGACAGGAAAATTCTTGTAGATGCAGGGGACCGGTTTAATGAAGTAGTGGCAATTTACTGACGGAGAAAGACTCGAAGACAACGAATAGACGACAAGACTAGCTTTGGGGACTCTGAGGCTGCTCTGGAGACTCGAAAATACTCTGGGATACGACTCTGGGGACTCTAGAAACTCTCAGACACACAGATGTTGACTCCAAAAAGTGGGTGGTTATTTTTCTATGTACAGCAGACTTTTTGTAGCATAAGGACAGTGGTTTCTAAGGTAAAATCGGAATACTTCGGATCTGTCAAACGTCTAAAGCAATAAAAGAAAATACAAAGACCAACGTATGGACAATCACAAGCGCTGCAGTGATGTAGATGGAAATTAAAACAAACAAGGTCCAGAATCACGAAGGTAAGTAAAGAAGAAAAGGTATAACTCCGTATTTGGGTCGGAGGGAGGCACAGTGGGGCTGGCGGCGATTTCGTTGACAAAGGAAGGACACAGGCGGCGATGTTTACTAGGGAGGCGGCCGTTTCGGCGCTTGTAGCATGGATATAGATGCCGAGGGGCTGGGATGATGTGTGACAGGTCGGTAGGAATCGCCGACACACGGTGTTCAGTGGTCACGTGAAGGGAGGGATACATGCGTTAGGGGACGGGCTTAATACAGTAGCTGGTGAGTCAGCAGCGATGTTGCAGGTGCGAGCACGTGATGTGGCGGAAGGTGTGACGTTAACATATGCAGCGATGTTACTAGCCAAGGGAGTGTCGTAATGCGTGAGCGAGCGACTACTGAGAGTGAGAAAGGCCGCTAAGGGCGCTCTGTAGCTTCAGGGAGTATAGACTCCCTACACTGGTAGAGGGCGACAAGGCAGAGGTGAGGCATGTGGAGACAGAGAGCCAAGAAGGAGGGACAGACAACAATGAAGACATGATGAAGGACTGTGAAGTGGGGAAGTCAGCAGGGGAGAAGAAGATAGAAAGCGTGTTCACGAGGGTGAAGGCAGAGGGGCCATTCTACCCACCCAGGGTAGAAGAAGTATGGAAGGCAATCAGATGTGGACCACTGCCACTGGACAAGCTGAAGCAGGTGAAGGACAAAATAGCTGAATTTGCAGACACCTTTGCATTGTTGGTAAAGGAGGTAAAACCGGTACTGTTCATGAAATTCCAGTTGAATATATCAAATGATGCTAAGTTCCCACTGAAAGTCAATCAAAAGCCACTGACACAGGCACAGAGGGAATGGTACCTACCAGTCTTGGAGGACTTCAACAAGGTGGGGATACTACAGGACATCAGGTCAGACAAGGTGAAGGCAGTCCACCCAATGGTGCTAGTGCAAAAGGCACATGGAGCACTGGGTCTCACAATGGAAGAGATCAGAAGATTGGTCTAGGAGCAAAGCATGGGAGGGACCACCCAACTAATGGTAGACCAACCAGAGAAACACACGAGCCAAGGGAGCAGCAGTGGGAAGCCGAAATGGCAGGTATGCCAGAATTTCCAGGTCCTCAACAAAGTCATGGAGGTAGCACCAATGCCACAAGGGGACATCAGGTCGAAGCAACAATGCCTAGCCAGGCACCAATACATGTGCGTCATGGACCTAGCATCAGGGTTTTACACAATAGAAGTAGAGGACCAGTATCAGCCATACCTGTGCATCTACACAGAGGGCAGGGGCTATCAGTGCTACACATGTATGCCCATGGGTCTACTAGGCACACCATTGTGTTTCACAGACATGACAGCAGTTGCATTCAAAGGGCTAGCAGCACAAATAGGGCTGGAAACATTTGTGGATGACAACAGGATAGCAGGAGACAAGTTCCAGGAGTTACTAGCAAGGTTGCACATCTTCCTGGTAAGGTGTCAGGAATGGGACATATCGCTTTCACCACCAAAAATGCAGCTATTCATGCTGGAGGTGGTGTTTGGGGGTGCAAGAGTCGGGTGGGAAGGAATCAAACCAGATGTGGCGAAGCTGGAGGCAGTGGCTAAGTGGCCAACACCAACATTGCTACTAGAGCTGATGAGGTTTCTGGGCTTAACAGGGTACTTCCAGTCGCTCATCAAGGATTACGCATGGGTAGCAGCACCACTAATGGACCTGCAACAGAACCTAGACTTCCCAGGGCTGGATACCAAGACAAGCAAATGGAAGTACCAGCAATACCTCAGAGACAGGTCACTCGAACGGTATTGGACACCAAGACAGATGTGAGCATTCATAAAATTGAAGCAGGTGCTAACATCTGAGCCAGTGCTAAGAGCACCCAAGTTCGATGGAATGCCATTCATACTAACAACAGACAGATGCAAAGATGGCTTTGGAGCAGTGTTATCCCAGAGGTTTGACACGATGCTGGAGAGTGGGAAAAAGGTGACAGCAGTTCACCCGATAGGCTTTGCATCTAAATGAACATCAAGCACAGAGGAATGGTACAAGCCATATATACTGGAATTTGTGGCATTGAAGTTTGGAATTGACCATTTCAGCGATACCATATGGGGCTTCCCTGTGGAACTGGAGACAGATTGCATAGCACTATGGGACACGCTGTGCAATGACAAGTTGTCACTAGTACATGCCAGATGGCAAGACAGTATTTTGGCATACCAGATAGTGGATGTATGCCACAGGCCGGGCAAAACCAATGCAGCAGCAGACGTGCTAAGCCAAATGTTTGCAGACAAACCAAGAGGGAAGGACAATGGCAGCGAGTGGACAGTCAGTGAAGACTGGGAATCATTGAGGGGAATTGTTAATGATTTGTTTGCAGTCGAAGCTGACCCGACTTTCTCCAAGTTGAGAGAATGGTTTATTGATGAACCTTTGTTTTTAGAGGTGGTCGAGGCAATATACAACCTCAGGAACACCACGAGCAACAGGGACCGGTGCAGAGCTCGACATAGGGCAGAAGGGTACCACATCGAGGACAGATGCCTGTGGCACATGTACACAACAAAGTCGATATGAGCAAGGCCAAGGGTAGAATGCATTATGCAGAAAGAGGCGACAGTGATGGCGGAGGAGGAACATAGGACAAATGGGCATTGGGGGAGAGATCTGGTGAAGATACAGTTGATGGACAGAGTGTACAGCCCACAGCTGGACCAATCCATTCGCCAAGCGTTGTTGCAGTGCATGCAATGCAAGAACTTTGAGTCAATGCACCTGCATGCATTGTTGTACCCAATCACGAGATGACACCCTTTTGAACTCATGGTTGCAGACTATCTGTCCATGCCAAAGGGAAAGGGAGGTTACCATTCCATGTTCCTGATGCTGGACACATACTCACAGTATGTATGGGGCTTCAAGCTCAAGGTACATGGAACTGCGAAAACAACCTTGGATGGCCTAAAGATGGTGATGTGCATGTTCAGAGCCCCAGAGGCATTCATGACAGATGGTGGTTCCCACTTCAAGAACAGAGAAGTGAGAGCATGGTGCGAGGCACATGGAATGGTACAACACATGGTAGCGGCATATGCACTGTGGATAAATGAGCTGGTGGAGAACACAAACAGCAAACTGTTAGGGAGGCTATGGAGGTTGTGCAGCCCAGAGCTAGGAGAGGACGACGAGGGTTGGGGCAAGGTTGAAAATATAACCAAGGCTTGGCCAGATTATTTCAACGAAGCAGTCAGACAGATGAATGAACGCATCATACCAGCCTTCCAACTCTCACCAAAGGAGCTGTTGTTAGGATTGGTCATCAACACGGCCAGAACACTGGTCGAAGAGGTGACAGCAGAGCTAGGCCCAAAGGAGGTGGACGTACAGCTAGCATACATGGAGCAACAGCAGCTCGATGGGGCAGCTCAGGCTATGTTGCACACAGCAAAAAGGAAAGCAACATTCGATAAATGGGTGCTACACTCTGTTACAGGTGAGGTAGTATTCAAGGAGGGCCAACTCATACAGGTACACGATGCTACCCAGGAAACCACAGTGGCCAGCATGAGGAAGTTGCTACCAAGATGGTCAGCACCAAGATGGGTCATAGGATGGGCAGGCAACTCGTACAAGCTAATGATGCTTGAAGGATTCCCAATTAACAGGTTGGTCCATGTGAGAAGGCTGAGGTTGTTTGTTCCATGGGATGGAACAGCATTAGTGGAGATGCAACAGGCAGTGGAAGAGGAGGAAGCAGAGAGGCAGGAGGAAGAGGTGAGAGCGTTGGGAGTGGTGGGACAGGAAGACGAGGAGCAAGGAGGGCAAGGAGAGTAGGAGACAGAGCGAACCCAGAGGTTTGCATTGCTTGAATGGGGGGCACATGTAATGGGGAAGTGTGGGGTGGAAGGATAGTGAGAGTTAGGGGTGGGGCATGGCAGTGAGTGGCAGGGGTCCGAGTGCCATAGCCCAAGTAGAACAGTAGCAGGAGAGCTTAGTCATCAGCAAGCAGAAGCACTGTCACTGGCATTGGGCATCAGGCACCATTTCTCAGTCTGGCGAGTCCAACAGCCACAACCAATCCCAAGCTATCTTACACACAATCAAAATGTTGCAAACATTGCAATGTTTTTGTTGCTCACTGTATTTCAGCATGAAAAATTGTGAGATGCTTGCAGTGTCAATTTACTTTCAGAGGACCTCATAAAGAAACTCAAAATGAGAATGTATCCAGTGGAACAGCCCTGGAAAATAACAATGTTTGATAACCATGCCCAGTACACCGTTAGGTGGAAATGCATGTTGAAAATTTGCTTTTGGCAACACAATAAGACAGTCATGATCAAGTGTTTCATAGGACCACTTAAACAAAAGGAATATATCCTGCTCAGGATGCTGTTCCTCAAACAGTGTAAACCAGTCATAAATTGGGGAGACTGGTAGAATTGATTCCTGGGGTGATTCCCCTGAACAATTGATGAAGAAGGAAGACACTAAACATGGGGTCGGGGCTGCCTCTGTCGAGCGTGCTACACTATCAATGGAACTGGAGATACAAGCCTTGCAGTTCAAAGAAGATGTTCAGGTTCCAGTCAAATATCACAAATTTTCGAAGGTCTTCTCAGAAGAAGACATACCCTTACTGAAGCATTGGGGACCCCTCAACCATCAAATAAACACAGTACTGGAATTCACCAAAGATAATGCCAAGCTGATGAAGTGTGCTCCCCTATATCCGATGAGTCAAGATGAAATCAAAGCACTTGACAAGTCCATTGATGAGAACTACAAATGCAGAAAGATAGTTGATTCCAAGTCACTGGTCGTCGCACCAGCGTTCTTCGTCAAGAAGAAAGATGGAAAGAAGTGCCTCATCCAAGACTACTGGTACCTTAACTCACATACAATTCAGGATTTGTATCCACTGCCGAACATCCAGCAACTTGTGGACGACCTAACTGAATCCAGATACTATGCAAAGTTCAATGTGAGATGGGGGTTTACAAACATCTGAGTGAAAGAGGAAGATCAGTGGAAGGGTGCCTTCATAACACCTCGCAGACTTTTTGAACCAACCATAATGTTCTTTGGACAGTGCAACTTGCCACCCACATTTCAAAGGTATATGGACAAGACTCTCAAAGAAGAAATTCTTCAGAAATGAGAAGTCATCTATATGGACGACGTTGTATGCCATTCAAAGACCAAGGAGGGGTTATGAGAAAATGTCTGCTGCTTCCTAAAGATTGCTGACAAGGAAAATCTCTGCCTCAAGTTACAAAAGTGTACCTTCGAAACAACAGAGGTGGAGTTTCTAGGGATGATGATCAGCAATGGTGAGGTGAAAATGATGAGTATGAAAACTGACACAATCAGGGATTGGCCTGAACCAAAAACCCTGAAGAAACTTTGTAGCTTCCTCAGGTTCTGCAACTTTTACTGACAGTTCATTCCCCAGTTTTCTATTATCACCTGACCTCTCCACAACCTGTCAAAGAAGAGCATCAAATGGGGCTTTGGACCAGATCAGCAGAAGGCATTTCACTGAATTCAAAGTCTGCTTGTGTCCACACCAGTGCTCCATATTCCTGACCCCAAGAAGCCTTTCAGCATTTTCACAGATGCCTCGAAACTTGGTACTGGTGCAGTTCTTGCACAGAAACAAGAAGATGGAGAGTGGCACCCATGCCAGTATCTCTCCGAGTCACTCAAAGGAGCTGAACAAAATTATCAGGTCTATGACCTAGAAATGCTATCGGTAATGAGGGCACTGGACACCTTTCGACAATATCTTTTGTTGCCTGTTGAGTGGACCATGATCTTCACTGATCACAAAAACTTAACTTACTGGTGACATCCACAGAAGTTGAACCTGTGCCAGGTGTGCTGGCTGGCTAAGTTACAAGGGTTTCCCCTTGTGTTTTCTCATATCCCTGGGTGATTGATGTCCGCCCCAGATGCCTTGTCTCGATGCACCGATTATGGTGGTGATGACAGCCCTGTCACCACCATTCTCAACAAGTCATTGTGGCTTGAGAGGGGGGTGATCCCTCCTGAAACTGCTTCAAAAAACAAAAATGCTGTTCTATCTGATGAAACTCCCAAAGTCTGCCTCACAAAGGTTACATCAAAGGATGATGAGAAACCCCACCCCATAAGGGACATGCCAAAGAAGGGTGTTCTGGTCCTTTCAATGGAAATGTATGAATGTGCATTACAAGAAACTCCTAAGGACACTACTCTTGCAGAAAATGACTATGTAGAAAAAGCAAAAGATGGTACAAAACAAATGAGCAGCCATCTCTATGTTCCCCCCACCACAAGACATCAGTGTCTCAAAGAATATCATGATGATCCCCACACTGGCCACCCTGGCATAACTGCAATGACACAGAAAATGAAAGTGGATGTATGGTGGCCAGGGATGTGCAAGACAGTTCAAGAATACATCAAGGGATATCCCACATGTCAAGTGGCAAAAGTAATTACTCACCCAATAATGCCACCCATTACCCCACATGATGTACCAAAGAACCCATTCCCATTCCAGCAGATCTCGATGGATCTAATTACCAACCTCCCTGTTTCAGGAAGCTATGACTCAGTACTGACTATCATAGATCAAGGGCTCACAAAGGTGGCTGTGTTCGTTCCAACTGTCAAAACTATTGACTCCAAAGGACTCACAAGGTTGTTCCAAAAATATGTGTTCCAGAGATATGGACTCCCTGAGTCAGTAATCTCAGATTGAGGTCTGCAGTTTGCCTCCACCTTTACTTGGGAACTCTACAAGGCCCTTGGGGTAAAACAAAAGCTGTCTACCACCTACCACCCACAGACCAATGGTGAAAGTGAATGGGTAAACCAGGAACTTGAAATGTATCTTCAGTGTTACTGTGCCAAGTTCCCAAATTCATGGTCATCCCATCTCCCCAATGCTGAGTTTGCTCACAACAGCAAGGTACACAGCATACACAAACAGACCCCATTCTCGCTCCTCTATGGCTATGAACTGTCACCCTATCCAGCTGCTCACATCACTACTGCCCCTAGTGTAGATGAATGTCTCGAGTGGTTGGCAGCCAATCGTGACACAGCTATATTGGCACATAAAAGAGCCCAAGAGGTGATGCAGAATCGAAGCAAAGGAAGCTATACCCCACCCAAGATCGGAGACAAGGTGTGGCTTGATGCTAGGAATCTACGATCTCAAGGGCAATCTCCGAAAACCACACATACATAGAAGGTTCGGTCCATTTGAGGTTACTGAGCTGATTTCACCAGTGGCAGTATGCCTAAAACTGCCAGAAACATGGTGAGTACATCTTGTGTTCCATACCTCATGGATTTTCCCTTTTATGGAAAATGATACTTACGGAGAAATGCTGCTGCCCCCAGTCCCCGATCTGGTCGATGATGAAGTAGAGTGGGAAGTAGAAGCCATCCTAAATCACTGCAGCAAGGGTCGCCAAAAGGGAAGGGAGTATCTTGTCAAGTGGAAAGGTTTTCCTCATTCCAGTGCGACATGGGAACCCGAAAACAATATAAAAGAACATGCCACTGAAACCCTTGAGCAATATCAGCTTGCTCGCCAAATTCCCATTGCACAGTAAATGCCCACATGCCTTCCCCCTACAACACTGAGAATGACTACTCAGACCCCACCTGGGCCTATGGAGGCCAGTGGGAGAACTTCTCCAACCCCGACAACAATTTCTTTGATGTCCCAGAATCTGCCCCTATTGACCCATTCGGTGAGCCCTCGGTTACCTACAAGGGCACATACCTCAGACTGCCATGTGACAATGAACAACCCCTTCCAGGATGAACCCCAGTCAGCTCCCTCTCTGTTAGGGTCCTCTCGAGCCCCAAGTCTTCACAGCAAGGACTCCTCAAGTCAAAGAAGGTGAAAGGAAAGAGAAAAGCTGCTGAGAAGTCTTCAACTGATGAGCCTGAAGGAGGAGGAGTCACCCCAGGCATTGACAAGCCAGCCCAGCCCTATGCCTCCCCCTTAGCTTCCCCTGTGGGATGCCCCTGAACCATATTACCTGGCCACTTACACAAAGCATGCTACACCAGGGTCCCCACCTCCTCCAGGCTTAGTAACCCCTCCTCCCCCATCTGTCTCACCCCTGATGTCCAAGGTTGTCACCACATGGAACCCTTGCCAACAGACTACATCAATGCTTGTTGGGTTCTTGCAAAGTACAAACAAGGGGACACACTCAGTGGGACAACACAAGAACAGAACGAGCACATATGGCTGCTGTGTAAGATCTTCAGAAGCTCAGACCTAGTAGCTTCACACATCCCTGAGCTCCTTAAACAGACCATCCATATGACACCATTGGATAATGTAACCAAAGCTGAGAAAAAGGTTGGCAAGATACTCACCAATCTAGGGGACATACAGAAGGAGATCATACACCAGCTATGGGATCTTGTGCTGCTCGACATGATCGCTTCCTTTTGGGGAATCACCCAGAGTTGAGAACTCACTCGATTTGCTCTCTTGGAGCAGATCTTTCCAGGTCATGGACCAGTTGTGGGAATGGAGTTTAATCAGTACAATGCAGTATTGACCACCACCCTCTTGGGTGGGTGCCAAAATTGCATGAAAGCGGTCAAAGAAGAGGTTCTGGGAACTGAATTTGTTGACAGAGAACGTGCAGCTTACCAACAAGGAGTACAAGATGCTGACAGAGTTAGCAATGCATGGATATCCAACCCTGAGAAAACATTTGGGGACACAGAAAAAACTTGCAAAAGATGGGAATACCTTTTCAGTAAAACTGCCAAAGTCTTAGCCAATGCCTCGGCTGGCACTACGACCCAGTTCCAGTGGGTCCATCTTTTCAAGGAAGCGATCTGGAGCAAAGCAGATGCAAACATCCCAAATGCTATATATGTGACTCAAGCTTTCCCTCCAGAAAAGTTTATCCCCCTGCCTGATAATGATCAGACTTGCTTCATTATCAGAGGTCGTATCCCCTGCCCCATTGGTCATGTCCTCTTCCCCAAAGTCTATTACCATTGTTCCTACTCCAGACACTGGTCCTGCCATCATGGAGAGGGCTCTCATTGGACTGCTCCTGCACTGGTCGAGCACATCACTCTGTCACCATGCTCTTCCCCTTCCCCCACAGCACCCAGAACCTCTGCACCCCCTCCCTCCTCTTCCCAACCTGCATATCAATGTCATCCCACAAATGCCCCCACTCCCCGACCTCACAAGCGATGAGGTGGTACCCATCAGGCTTGAGAGGGGGGTGATGTTACCACCTGTGCCTTGACACTTGCATTGAACCTGGCCTAGGCAACTGGTGATACAAGAAGTCAGCTTTTGGGCTGCAATGACATATCTGCATGATAACACATTTTACTTGTTTTGTCTATTTCTCATGATAGTAACTGCCACCATAGTCCTTAGCATCTGGGAGATTATTGGCTTGGCAAAGCACCATGGAAAACCTTGGTGAGGCTCTGCTACCTCATAGTAACCTGATGGACTTCTTTGACTTGCATTGTATTGGTTTCCTTTTCTGTCTCTCACTTTGTACTTTTTAGTCTTCTGCAGTCAGACAAGTGGCTGCTGTGGAACATTGTTCTTCCTCCCAGTACTTAGGATCTTGATCAGATCTCTAGGATACTTTCATCATAGATCCACTCTGTAGTATATAGTCTTGCAGCTGAGGGTTACTTCCCTCAGTTTGAATCTACTCTGTGACTCATCATAATCCCAGACTAGCAGTTTCTGCTTCTCTTTGAGTGTCCTCACTGCTGTCTTAGTGGTTGATTGACTTTTGAGTCTAATGTATGACAAGTCTATCATGCATATGGAGTACCCTACACTGCAAGCATTTCATGATTTTTCATGCCAAAATATGCTGAAAATTTTGAAAAAAGAGATACTCTTTTATTACAGCTGTTTTCAAAGAAAAAAGGTGAATATAATGTAATGTTTTCTTTGTCTTTTCTGCCAAAAAACATGAATTAATGGTAATGCCCATTAGGTTCTTCACTAATGGGTATTAGCATCAATCAATGTTTTTTAGTAAATCATGCAAAGAAAACACAGTGTTATTATTGCCTTTTCTCTTTGAAAACATTTGTCAAAAAAGAGTATCTCTTTCTTCAATTTTTTCAGCATGTTTTCTCAAGAAAAATTGTGAAATGCTTGCAGTGCTACAAAGCACCCTTGTTTCAAGGTTTGCCTTCACATAGTTCTGCCTGCTCACCTTTGCCTGTCTCAGGTAATACGGTTCGCTGAGTGTAACATCTGTGGCCATTTTGATGTATATAAGGCATGATGTGATGAGCAGGGGATAAAACTGCACCACTATGCTGTGCCACCAGCACTGAGAAAGTCGAGTGAGACATTGAAGGGTGCAAAAGAACTTGAACAGACAAGCTTGGACAAAATGTTTCTGAAGGGGACAAGGGCATGCAAATTCTCCAAAGACAGTGTTTTGAAAGCAGTTGCTGAATTCATGGTGTGCGATGACCAGGTAACAGATCTGTAACTTTGAATGTGGCAGAGGCTAACACTACCTGGCAAGTCAGTGCTTAGAAACTGTTTGGTAGCAATGCATCCAAGCACTACCAAATCTGACTTACAATCACCACACAACATCTCAAATTACATCCACAATTTGTTCATCAGGTTTCTTCAAGAGCTCAAGGCAAGAATTCAGGCACTTCAGGTAACCACTTTTGGTAAGCATTTAGGCTGAATAGTTTCTCCAAATCATTGAAGCTAAATGCCACTCAGACCAAGGTCATCCCAGGGACATCCACTAGTGCCCCAGGGGAAAGCCCATTTCTAGTGCCTGGGATGGAGCATCCATGATGGGATTTCCCATGTGCCCTTCCCTGGAATTTGCATTTATATAAAATAATTTGGGAAATCCCATGATTGCCCCAGGTGTTTGGGGTCCTTCCCCAAAATATTGTTGTAACAGTTGGCACCCATTCATCCAAAGACAAGGCAGTTATCATGTACCATATCCCATTTCAGTTGAAGCCCAAGAAAGAGGCACAGCTAGATGACATGTTACAGTATAATTGGAATGTCTCCTCTTCCACTTCAGTCACCCCTCTAAGGGGACCTATTAGGTTGACATATTCTTATAGATGTTTATACCTAAGAGGTGTCAACTGCCTGGGTATTCCTGGTTGCTCTGGGAGATTCTCCAGTGCCCAGGTAGTGCTGGAGAAATGCATTTCTCCAGGATGATTATATCTTACCAACCCTATTACAGAGTGGCTGGGGTCCACATGGGACTTTCTCCAGCATAAATAGACCTCTTCCTAGGGTGTCCTTGGACTTTCTCCAGCAGAAATAGACCAAATTCCAGGGTGTTGTTGGAGTTTCTCCAGCATAAAAAGACCTCATTCCAGGGTGCTGTTGGACCTTCTCCAGCAGAAATAGACCAAACTCTGGGATTTTCTTGGACTTTCTCCAGCTTAAATAAGTCCCATTCCAGCATGTTCTCAGGCTTTCTCCAGGCTAACATAGGCCTTATTCTGGGGTGTTCTTGGACTTTCTCCAGCTTAAATAGGGCCCATTCCAGGGTATGTTTAGACCTTCTGCAGCCTAATAGACCATGACCCATGCTGGGGTGTTCTTGGACATTCTCCAACTAAATTGACCCCATCCTAGGCTGTATCTGGGCTTTCCCCAACCAAAATAGACCTTGTCCTTGGAAGGACTGGAGTTTCCCCAGCCTAAATAGACCTCCATTTGGAGGTGTTATGGGATGTCACCAGCTGAAATTGATGTCATCCAAGGTTGTTTGTAGTTGTCCCCACCCAAAATAGAGCAAATGGCAATGGGAAATGTGCAAAATACAAAACATTGGGCAATCTCCAACATGGGGTTTGAAGGCTCTCCAAGGGGGGTGGAGATTCTCCAATGGGTTGTTTGGAGATTGCCCAACATCAGGTTTGGGGATTCTCCAACAGGTGGGTTAGAGATTCCCCAACATGGGGTTTGGAGATTCTCCAAGGGGATGGAGATTCTCCAACATCAGGGTTGGGATTCTCCAACAGATGGTTTGGAGATTCTCCAAGGGGGGTAGAGATTCTCCAACAGGTGGTTTGGAGATTCTCCAAGTGGGGTGGAGATTCTCCAACAGGTGGTTTGGAGATTCCCCAACAGATGGTTTGGAGATTCTCCAAGTGGGGTGGAGAATCTCCAAACCACCTTCCAAGGGGATGGAGATTCCCCAATGTCAGGTTTGGACATTCTCCAAGAGGGGTGGAGATTCTCCAAGTGGGGAGGAGATTCTCCACACTTCAGTCACCCCCTAAATGAGACCTATTAGGTCTATATATTTCTATAGATGTATATACCTAATAGGTCTACTGGGGTTGGGAATTCCTGGCTGGTGCTGGTGAGTCACCATGCCTGGAGATTCACCAAAGACACCATAGAGTGGCAGGGGTCCCCATGGGTGTTTCTTCAGCTGAGAATGGACCTCACAGAGGGTGGTATGGAACTTTCTCCAGTGTAAAAGAGACCTGACTGTGGACAACATGGGGCTTTCTCCAGCCTAAAATGGACCTTAGTTTGGATTATGTGGCACTTTCTCCAGCTTCAAATGGAGCATTCTCCATTCAAAAATGGACCTTATCATGGGACTTTCTCCAGCTTGAAATGGACCTCATTGTGGGTGATATAGAGCATTCTCCAGCCTAAAAGCTAGGCTATGCTGGTGATTCTCCAGGTAGTGTTGGTGATTCACCAGGCTATGGAGTAGTGCCTGTTTTCTGGAGTGCCAAGAGTGTAGTGTAGTTGGTTAGTAAACATGGCTACCCAAGTGTGCAAAGTTGATTAGCAAAAGTATAGTAGTCAGCAATTTTGACTGTCAATGTGTGTCAGCCAATGTGTAATAGTGACCACATCTGTTGATTACATTGATTACAGAGTGTGTAGTGTGGTTGATTAGCAATTGTCATAGTCCACATTTTTGACTGTCAAAGTGTAATGAATTGATTAGCAAATGTGTAGCAGTGACCAAATTTTTTGACTACTAAAAATGTAGTCTACTTGATTAGCAAAAGCATAATAGACACTACTAGGAATATCCTAATTGATTTTTGCATGTTTGACTACTGAACAGAGTGTACACTTCATTAGCAAACATGTAGTAGTCTGCATTTTTCCCTACCAAAGTGTAGTGGACACTACTTGGAATGTCCTAATCAATTTTGACTACCAAAATGCAGTGGGCCCCACTAGAATGTCCTAATCAGAGGCTTTCTGGGGCTGTCTGAACACTGAAGAAGGCCACACAAAACCTTCTTGAACTTGAAACTTGAAACTCTCACTCACAACTTGTAACTTCAATGTTAGAAAAATAAGTACATGCCAGGTAATTTAAAAAATGCTGACTAAGCAATAAAACCTCGCACTAAGGTAATAAACATGTAATAACTAGAAAGCAAGTTAAAAATATGAGAAACAAGGAATAAAAATAAAATCCCTTGGTAGGGAAAAACCATTCCCTACATCTCCCCATCACTTACATAGATACCAACTGTCCTCAGTGTTGGAGATTGAATCACCACAGTGTGATGTATATTTTGGTGCGAGTTTTTACTTGCTTACATAAGTGCTTAGAGCACACTTAGTAGTACATTTTGGTACTGTTTCCTCAGTAGTTGAGTCACTACTGAGGGTATGTTCACATATTACTACTATATTATCCATATGACACATATCTGTGCTCTGTTGTTTGGTTGTGGCCTTCTTTGGTTTTTGCTCCTTTCCCACCCTATCGGTATCTGTGGTTGGTTGTTTGGTTGTGGCCTTCTTTGGCTTTGGCACCCTCTCCCCACATTCTCTCCATGCCATCGATGTAGCACATCTGCGCCATCGTGCTACACCTGTGTCTCATGACATTGTTTATTGTGTCAATGCTGATTGTTAATCTGTAGTCGGTTGTTTGGTTGTCGTCTTCTTTTGCTGGTGCTTGCCCCCCCTTCTGCTATCGATGTAGCACATCTACATACTACATGAGGTCAGCTGCACTATCGGGGTAGTGCATCTCCAGTGTTGTACCCCTGTCCGTGTTTCCTGGCATTGTTTGGTGCCGATCATTATTTCATCAGGTGATGTACTTTGTTATTCAGTTGTGATCTTCTTTCTGTTGGCATAGTGCATCTGCATCATCGTGCTACACCCATGTACGCTGCCATTGTTTATGGTGTCAATGCTGATCGTCATTTGATGACGTGATGTCATGTGGTGTGCATAGTGCTAGGGGTAGTACTCCATATATTTTTCATCTCCTGTTTGTTCTGTTTTCTGTCTGTTTCCTGCTACTGATGTCTGCTATCATCATATTCGGGTTTTTCGTGCTCACCAACAGAGATCGTGTGAAGACGTTTAGAACTGGTTCATCTGCAGCGACGTATCATTGCATCTATGAGACCACTATTCAGTGCACCTCCGGTGTGGTCTTTCCCATGATGCTTCGTATATACAGCCCTTTTAATGATGTTGCACTTCCTGACAATACCATGGCTTTCATTTCTGCGAAGATGGCCATACCTGCCACCATCCCCTGAGATCCCATTCTTCTTGAAGGTATCTGTGTGGTAGCCGTACCTGGTGATCCTGCTCTGGATGACTACGAATGCAACATTCCTGATTTCCCCTATCCAATGGTCATCGGTTTGGGGTTGGTAATTGCTCCAGCGAAGACGTTAGTGGATGGCACATCCAAGGCATTCAACGTCCTTTCTACTGATTATGTGCATGATGCTAGGATGACTTCTAATGTCAGGTGTGTTCAGCATCTCTGTTGTGTTCATGAGTACATCGCTTATAATGGGTGGTAGCTGTGTCTTCAACAGTGCATGTCCACACTGGAGTAAGACCCCTGTACCAAATCAGAATTCTGTTGTCTTTTACATTGGTCGTTTTTCTGATGCTGCATCAACGGGCAGGCTTCAGGTCGACCTTGAAAGCATTGTGCTGAACATTGGTATGGTGGAATCTAAGTCGGGTGTGGGTATGCCAGCGTCCCCTGTTTCCAAGAAATGGAAGTTTACGGCTGTGGCTCCTAAAGATGTGTATGTTCATTCTTGTCCTACATATGCATATTTTTACACTCCTCGAAGAGATCATGCAAGAACGACCTCTGAGGTCAGTAGGGGTAACAAAGGACCCTCCTCCTCTCCTGTGGCATCGTCCACCAATGATTATTGTGATTTAGCATTGTCTTCGACAGCAACACATCCAAGTCTGCCATCTGCATCGCATTCCATAACTCCCATGGATGATTCCCCTGCCAAGAATGTAGCTGCCGCATCTGTGACAAGAGGTAAGGGGAAGGCAAAATGGGCATAATTCCATAGCTTAATTCACCATTTGCAAAAGATCATAATATGATGTACTCTGTGCAATCCATCGATCGGCCGTCGATCTTTTGTCCTTATGATTTGGTCTCTGGCATAAGGTATGATGTCATCTTCCATTGTTTTTGTAGTTTTATACAACCTTCACCTTTCAAACCAGTTTATGAATGTTGTGCGACCATGTCCTCTCTCTTGATGTTCGGATTTTTTGATGTCTCCGATGGTTGCTGAGTATGGTCTCTCAAACCTGGTTCAACTTCTAACAGCTGTTATGTGTGTTATAATGCTGCCATTCATGCCTCCGTGGGCAGCTCTCTGCGAATGCAAATTATCATGAAGTGTCTATTTAGCAATGTTGTTGTTCCTGATCACACCATAGTCTTCATTGCTGGCAAGGCTTTTCTGCCCTCAGCTGCTGTTTGTGAACAGGCTCTCCTCAATTCAGTGTATTTCATCCCACTGCCCAGTGATGTTTCCTGTGATGCATATGAATTGCTTCTTCTGCAGTACATGGTTCCTTTTGTCATTGGCCTCAGCAGGGTGACATCTTCGTTTGCTGCTGCTACAGACGGCCACAACAGTCTGGCGTCTGTCACATGTTCAGAGTACGTTTGGGATGGAAAGATGTCATCCAAATTGATGTATGTCCTTTCTGCAACGAAGTTACTTCTTTTTTCACAAATTAATATCAGGTGTAGCTTCAATGATGATCTACTTCCTGGCTATTGTATATCATCATTCCCATGCAACTCCCTCATACAGTTCTTTGGGTCCATTAAAGATGTCGCATCCAGTGGGGGAATGACTGTCAACGTCAAAAGCATTGTTACAGATGTTGACCATGTATCAAGTCTGGGAAAATGCAAGAGTGCCGCAAATGCAGACAAGTACGTCACATTCATTTTATGGTATTTAGTTCTCCCTTCTCTGCAACATGTTCTTCATTTGCTTCAAACATGACCAATATCTCTGACTACATTACGCATCCATCATCCCATATTACACATCCTCTATGACATATAGGAATGGAGGTGGAACATGTCATTGAGGATGAGGATATCGACAGTACCTCCAAGGACAAAACATGCTTTTTCTTGCCATAATGAACATTGTCATCATTCTCTTTTTGAGAATACAGTTTGTTACTACTACGTCGAGCACATCTTCTGTGAATTCATTTTTAGGTAAGATGCGAAGGTTTAGAGTCTTTGCAGTTGGGCAGTCTTAGTAAAAAACACATAGTAATCAATTACCGTTGCATGTCCTAATCTGTGGTCTTAAGTACATAGGAGTGGCTCTTTCTCAACTAACGCATTCAACGACGACTCCCTGTCACACATGCAACTTCTCTCACCTGTTGCCCGTCATGACTACAGACAAGTTCTCCTGAGAAAAAAGAAAACTCTGAAAGTGCAGCCATAGTGTTTCTCATCCACACGACCAATAGGTATTTTCTCCTTATATGCTGTTCACTACACTCACTTCCCTGTAGACACAACAAATCAATACCATATATCTTGCTCCGTGCCTATGAGAGCACTCAGAGTCCTCATGCATGACTACAAAGAAATCAATAGCATATATCTTGGACAGTGTCTATGAGTGTGCTGGGAGTCCTCATGCATCACTGCATTCGGTGCAGCCATGTGCACTCTGTTTTCAGATAAATCTCTACTTTCTGCTGATGATTACTCGGGCGTTCGATGATGTACGTATTTAAACATATTGTCTTTGAAATATACTTCTAATAACACTGTACAGCGATCGATCTTGCATCTGCCACTTTCGCCTGAACACAACCAACACAATGACATTTGTTCTCCTAAGAGTGACGTCGTTCAGCATCCTTAGCAAATACAGATCCCAAGAACGCAGTGTGTATTCTCAAAGGTAGGTACAACGTACCCTGCCAAAAAACCTGTCTTTATACTTTGTTACAGATACCACCTCAACTTATGTTGTCATGGCAGGTGGGTCCCCTCGCATCCTCATGACTAACATGGGGAGCACCTCATAATGGACATTGACATGAATGCCCCCACTGCCATATTTCCCTACTTACAGGAGAATGTCCTGGCTTTTGTTGTGGTCCAAATGGATCCCAACTTCAAGATGTCCCTCCCCTCCCACCACTACCTCCTCAGATAGAACAACTTACGCAGCATCCACAAATCTCCCCCTTATCTCGAATTCTCAATCTCATATTTTCATTCGCCTCTCTGGAGACCATGCACCCCTTTCCAAATGAGATGACCCTACTGGCTTTCTTAGCTATCCAGGGTCGTGTTTATCATTGCATACACCCCACGCATCGCGATTCTGCAGTTCAATGGCTGCTCTACGATGGGTTCTCGGAGGTTGTACCTCATACACAGTGGGCTGCTATGCTCCCTGATGGATGGGTCGTGTCTGTCCATCACACACTTCTACTGAATAATCCTTTCATCAATATTCTGCAACACTTCAGTTCGTTTATGGACCAATATCCTCACATATCGTTGGTTCTTAAAGATACTGGAACTGAGGAGATCACCACATTGATGTCATATGACAATACTTCATCTTCTGAGAATAAAATGCATCATCTAATTATCAGCCCCCATTCTGGATGCATGCAGTCTATTCCTGCGGTCAGTCATCTTTGGGAACCTCTGTCATACCCACTGTTGTTTCCCCATGGTACTCTTGGGTGGGGTCTCCAACATTTGTCAGACATATTAGGTAATGATGAAACTCTTGATGCAGAATACGACCATGCTACAATGCAGTTGTGGCACTACCATGCACAATTGCTATGAGAACCGAGATTCGAAATTTTTGGTTGTCTTACCAACAAGTATGTCATAGACATGTTCAGCTGCAATCTCGAGATGTGCCTAAATTTCATATGTCATAATCAGGAGTGCATTCGCTGTGAGGACACACAGCTGATGGACATGGAAGATCTCCCTCCATCGGAGAATATCTATCTTCCCACCTCCTTTCTTGGATCTCGATGCTGGGCTGCTGGACAAATTACCGATTCACTTGTGATAGCTGCCACACTAGGAAACCCCACTTTTTTTATTACCATGATGTGTAACACTGCCTGGCTGGAAATCATATCACAATTATGAACCAGCCAGACCTTCTCCGACATTCCTGTCATTGTCGCATGCATATTCAAATGCAAATTATGCTTACTCCTACAAACACTGAAAACAATGTTTACTGAGGCTGGAAGAGTGTTATATTGTATTCATTGTATCGAATTCCAGAAATGGGGTCTTCCCCACGCACACATACTACTGAAATACTCTACCACCTGTGAAACTCCTGTCGACATCGACAACATCGTCAGTGCCAAAATCCCACCTGACCCCTCCGATGCACAACTCGTATGCACCTTCATGACACATAACCATCCATCCCCCGATTGCCCCCCATCCAACTATTGCCAAATCGTGAAGCCCAACAAATCCCATACCTGTCGCTTCAATTATCCACACCCATTACAACCTATTATGACCATCGACACAGACAGTTGTGTACACTACCGATGACGACACTCAGACAACAAAATGATTGTCGCTCACTGCTTGCCTCTCCTACGAAAATTCAAGTGTCACCTGAACTTCAAGATAACCGCCACATCACACATATTCCAATATCTCTTCAAATACATTCACAAAGGTACATATAAAGAACATCGTTACATTTTTCAACTACTACCACTAACTCGTACTAGGTCCCAACTATGCATGATACAGTCTTCATACTTTGGACGACTCCGATGGCGATTTCATTGATGAAATAGAAGACTACTGGAACAGCAGGTACCTCTCCACAGGAGAAGCTGTCTGGCAAATTCTGGGTTACCACATTACTCACAAAGAACCTGCAGTCACTGCTCTTCCCATTCACCTACCCACTTCACATTCACACTATCAATACTATGGAGCCTCTGGACCTCGAAGCACTTTATCTCTCCTACAGTGGTACTTCATAAGACCCATTGGGACCTTTTGTTGTGGGGAGGGAAGTCTCCCTACTAGGTATTTTATTTTATTTCACTGTTTTGACTTAGTGCAAGAAATGTGCAGGTGGGTTGCCCAATCAGGAAGGCAGGTGGCACCCGCTGTAGGGAAAGTATCCTCCCTACCAGGATATTTCATTTATTTCATTGTTTTTACTTACTGATTTGTTTTCTTTTATCTTTTTCTTGTCTTTTTACTTAGTGTTTGCACGCGTTGTGGCTTATGTAAGCCCGCGCAAGTACTTCGAGTGTACTGTACATACTTAGAATAATACCAGACGAGTTACCCCAGACGAGAAGCTGGAAATAAGACGAAAGAAGACTCGGAATATTACTTCCCCATCCCCAGACAGTCCCTAGACGTTATCACAGCCTTTATTTGGGTTTCTGGGCGTGTTTTTGGTCTTTTCCCTGTACTCTTTGACCCTCCACCAGGCAACACCAGCCTCCTGGGATGACTTCACCACTCTTCCCCCACTAGGAGACTTTGGCCTATATCCCAAGGTCCTTTCAAATCAATCTCTACATCTGGAGCCCACCGCAAGGGGGCTGTTTTGCTTGGTGACCCCATTCCTCCCCCTACCTCTGCGCTTGCACACGCGTTTTCTCGAGAACCGACGCGCCGGACCTCTCGCTCTTCTGGACTCTGATTCTACTCGACGAGACCTTTCGAACGAGGTCTTTTTTGTCGCGTCCGCTGCAGTACTTCCGGAGATATTCTTATTTTTGCGGAGAAAGGCTCTGTAGGACGAAAACTGGAATAACTCAGGACTGGGTGCGCTGTTTTTCGTATTTCTTCGTTCGCCCACTTCTCCTCGCCCGCCTCTACCATCTCCCGAAGTTCCGTAGAATTTTGTCGAGTGGTTCTTCCCCAGCGCACTGCCGTCCTCCTCCCCTGCCATAGCTTAGCTCCCTGGCACCTCCTGTTCGCATTTTGAGCCATTTTGAGTTGTAGGCAACCCTTCCCCATCATCTTAGAGTCAGTTGACCACCCCTTCGAGATGCCATCAGCCCCTTCGAGACTCCCAGACAAACCCCGAGCCCTTCGAGACACACTCGTGACACAGACGCTTCGTTAGACACACCCACTTCATTCATAGACATAACCAGACGTTATATCATCATTTTTCTTGCGCATATTGCAGTTGAGCGAGGCTGCAAATTTGAGAGTTAAGTGTTTGAGTCGCAACAGCAACTAGCTTCAGTTTTGGTGGTCGAAACCACCTTGAGACATATCATACAGGGTTTCTGCATCCTCCTCCCCCCTTCGTGGTTCGTTGCCACACCCCCAACCCCCCATAGACGTTCGAGGTCGCATCGAGGCGACCCCATCTCTTCGTTTTACCCTTCGAGACTGACTGTTGGCAGTCGAGGCTCGCGTTTAACCCTGGTACTGCTGTCAGTTATCAATTACGACGTGATATATATTCTTTTGAGCTTCGTATATACTACTCATGATGGAAGAAGCATCCAGACTGTCTCGAGCCCCACTCGAGTCCCCCCCAGAGTTCTTGGGGCAGGCCGAGGACTTGCCGCGTTACCTTGAGGACGTAGTGGAGTATGGTAAGGCCCAGGGCACAACAGATACCTCGTTGCTCATCCAGTTTGCAATCGACGGAGCACCACCCCACACTGGAAGGCTCTGGAGCTATCTTGTGGCCAGCACGCCAATCTTCAAGTGATGGGAGAACTTCCAGGCGCTCGTGACTCTCCAGTACCCTGAGGTTGAGCCAGTCAAGGATGTCCTCGAGTACTTCGAGGAGTTCTATACCTTCCTCAAGGGGACTCGTTGCAGCGAGCTAAGCTCAGTTACAGCTCTAGGGGACTACCTTCGTCGTTTCCAGGTCTTGTTCTTGGCCCTGGTGAGTTGGAATGTCTTGGAGTTGAGCCATCGAGGCCAGCTATTCCTTCGAGGCCTCCCACCACAAGTCGAGCTCGAGGTTTCAAGGAGGCTTGCATCCAGGTACCCCCTGTTCGAGTTGGGCCGCCTGTGGCCTGTCGAGGTCATTGTTTGTGTTACAAAGGAGGTTATTGAGGAGGGGGTAGGCCGCTCACCCCCTCATCTAGTTTCGAAGGATGCCTCATCAGCTCGTGAGTTCCCCGAGGAACCCTCTCAGCGCGTGCACTCGCCCTCGATCAGTTCTGTATCAGACACCCCTGTGGAGTACTCTCGGTCTCGTTCTAGAAGATGCTCCCAGGGAGAGGCACACTCGAGCTCGAAGCTTCCCCCTCGTTCCCCCCTCGAGGCATGCCCTCGACCTTTGAAGACTCCCCCCCTTCCCCCGAGCATGCTTTGAGCAGCTCGTCCCCTTGCCAAGTCACTAATGCAGGCTCGTGGCACACTGTGGTTCAGCCATGGCGGTGTGTCCCGGATAAGCAGGCTGGTGAGTTGGCTTTGAACTTGCTTCGAGGCTCGAGAGAGGACCAATGGTCATGTCCACGTCGAGTTGACCATTTGGAGAGTACAAAGGTTTTCCCCCCTCATTCCCAGTTCATGTCTACTAGGGCTCGTGACCTCGGTTTTGCCTCGACTCGCTCTCGTCAACCTTGTGAGTCCTCGAACACCCCCTCGAAGAGCTCGTCCCATCTTGTGCCTCCCTCGAGGCACTCTCCTCGTCCTGTCCCCTGTTGTGGGTCATGTCCAGGGAGGTCTTGCTTGCTTCGAGGGACCCCAGCCTCGCTGTCGAACCCTGCCCCTGCGAGTTTCGAGTCCCTTTCGAGAGTGTCAGGTCGCTTGCTTCCCCTTCGAGAGGCTATGGCTTCGAGCAGGTATCCCTCTGCCTATCAAGAGGTCCCGAGGCACCAAGTTTGGCCTCGAAGATTTGGTTTTTGTTTCTTCTGTGGTTGCAAGGGGCACATTCGAGTGCAGTGCCAAGTTTTTGCCTCGTATCTAGTGGCAGGAAAGTGTGGGGTGGTTCGAGGTCACGTTGTGCTACCTACAGGTGAGGAGATCCCTTGTGAGGCGCTCGGGCGCACATTACAGGCTCGTTTGGACTTCTGGGCCCTCGCTCGTGGCCCAGGAGGGTTGACTTCTTGGTTACCTTTCCCTCCTTTGAGTTCAGGATCAGTTCCACCCCTCGCCACCTCTCGAGTTCGACCCGAGATGACTCCAAGGAATCCTTTGAGGTCACGAGCTACCCAGTCCCCTTCGAGGGTCGAGTGGTCCCCTCCGAGCTACCCTCAAGCTCCCCCCGAGCTTCGTTCCCCCTTCGAATCACCCTCGAGTCGCTTTAACTGCATTCCCCCTTCAGCTGAGTAGTAGTTTTGTTTCTTTTATGTGGTTTGTTTCATTTCGAGCTTGCATTTTCACATTTCTAGCTAGAGTTTTGTTTCAAGGATGATACCCTTACCTCGGATTATGATACCGCTCGGTCGGTGATGACTGGGGACAGTCATTATTTAAAGCCACCCTCAGATGTAGGGAAAGTATCCTCCCTACCAGGATATTTCATTTATTTCATTGTTTTTACTTACTGATTTGTTTTCTTTTATCTTTTTCTTGTCTTTTTACTTAGTGTTTGCACGCATTGTGGCTTATGTAAGCCTGCGCAAGTACTTCGAGTGTACTGTACATACTTAGAATAATAACAGACGAGTTACCCCAGACGAGAAGCTGGAAATAAGACGAAAGAAGACTCGGAATATTACTTCCCCATCCCCAGACAGTCCCTAGAC
The DNA here is from genome assembly GCA_024613145.1 of Pisolithus marmoratus. Classification (NCBI taxonomy): domain Eukaryota; kingdom Fungi; phylum Basidiomycota; class Agaricomycetes; order Boletales; family Pisolithaceae; genus Pisolithus; species Pisolithus marmoratus. Next base: position 16,667 of record JANFAE010000354.1, on the reverse strand, counting down.
GTTATCACAGCCTTTATTTGGGTTTCTGGGCGTGTTTTTGGTCTTTTCCCTGTACTCTTTGACCCTCCACCAGGCAACACCAGCCTCCTGGGACGAATTCACCACTCTTCCCCCACTAGGAGACTTTGGCCTATATCCCAAGGTCCTTTCAAATCAATCTCTACACCGCCTGGGGGGACCAGGGCACGCTGGCCAGTGACAGTGATGTCAGGCTGTCACGACCCCTCGGCAATGTCAGCCGTGACGGCATCCACGGCACGTCATCAGCACGTCCTCGTCGCGGGGAGTCATTGTCACGTGGTGGGGTGGTGGTGGTGACATATGCGTCCCTACCACCATTGATAGCCTGATATGGGCATTGGTTAATGGTTGCCCGATCGCCCCCCCTGAGCGTGAAAAGGCCTGACGGGCGCATGGCAAAGGTGGCAGGATCCCAAAAATAATATATATATATTAATAATAGGGCAATGTAGGAAAAGAAGATAGAGACTGGGGGAGAGTGGTGATGTCTGAAGGAGGAGAGATCTTCCAAAGGGGCTTCTATAGCCTGGTGAGAGATACTGTCTGTGGACGTCTGAGACTGTCTGAGGCTGTCTAAACACAGAGAAAGGCCACTCTCGACCTTCTCAACTCGAACTCGAAACCCGAACTTGAACTCGCGACTTGTAACTTGATTGTTTTAAAAAAGTAAGTACAGGCTAGGTAAGTAAAAAAATGCTGACTAAGCAATAAAACCTCGCACTAAAGTAATAAACATAAAAGAAATAGAAAATCAAGTTAGAATATGAGAAATGCAGAATAAAAATAAAAACTCCTGGTAGGGAAAACCCATTCCCTACAGCGGTTCATTGTATGGAATTGTATGGATAATAGATAGAGATATAATAGTGTATCATGTTGACCAGCCATGCGACAGGTCCGAAGGTTGCGAGACCCATTTTGCATTTGCAAGCAGCGCAAGCCACTCAGACATTGGGAAGGCTCTTTCGGACAAGACACAGGGACTTGGTGAGGCATGCGAATAGACGGATTCACAAACAGATTCGGATTGTATTAGTAGAATCTGCTACGATGCCAATCTAAAGTATGAGATCTAGTGATGTGAACTGAAACTGTTGTGCGCAAATAATAAGAAGCTGGCGACAGTGACGAATCTTTTTTTCTGACAGAAAAAAAAAAAGACTAGGGAGGGATGGTGATACCAAATTCAAAAAAAAAAAAAAAAAGAGACGGCAGCAGACTGTTTGGTGGATTCATGCTTGTTGCTCTGTAGCATCGAGGAGACGGCTGCAGACATCATTAGCAAAGTGGTGGCAGCACTCCCCATCCCCATGCTGCTTGCAGGCATCCAGGATAGCTTTGAGGAGTCTTGTGTGTCCCTCGCTGGCGGCACATCCATAAGCCTTCAGGAAGGCTTGCTCGTCTCCTCGAAATCTTGTTGGAGATTGAATCACCCCAGTGTGATGTATATTTTGGTGCGATGTTTATATGCTTACATAAGTGCTTAGAGCGCACATAGTACTACACTTTTGGTACTATTCCCTCAGTAGTTGAGTCACTACTGAGGGTAAGTTGTTGAGACTACGGTCGTCAAGACAATCCAGCCCCATGCCATAAAAAGAAAAGAAAAGATCACTACGCCAATCGAGCGTCGTGACAACAGTATTGATAATTCGCCGAGACATAAGGTGAAACTGAGACAAGCGGGGATTGAGGTCGGAGTGAGTCCCACTCCGCCTCTACAGAGAAAAATGAAATATGCGTCAGACATATATATGGGTAGCTACCAGAGATGAAATACAATGAAGAGACGAGAACTCTGCTCGTTGCCCCACATCGCTGTCCGACCCGTGAGGCCCGTAAACGCATACGAAAGTCTTCAGTACCCATACCTCGCTGGTAGTGTCTGTTTAGGAATCCACTGCTTGTTTATTAGGTTATGAGCCCCAGTGCTCAGGCCTACCAGTCGACGCACCATAGCGACACGCAGGTCCACAAGGAGAAATCCGAGAGCTCCAGAGATGTCGGGCCAGGCTCCACCTGACAGATCGCCGATGAGGGTCGACACCCAGGGAGAACCCTACAGCGCCAGGGGGAGCATCCACGCTAGCTCCAGCGCCGGCAGCCCCTACAACGTCTATGATGGCGCCTACGTCACCTGTGGCGACGACCTCGTTAGCGACGACGATCCCTTCGACTTCGACGACGTTACCTGCAACACATGCCACCATGGCACCCATGTCTACGACGCCTGCTGGATCACCAACGCCCGCCACAACGACAGTCTTGGGGAAATGAAAAGAAAGGGATGCGCTGGAACAGCTGAACTCGCCGGTCGTCATATGATGAGATGACTACAGATATACACACATGTCCATGTCCTGTCCTCGCTGACTAAGCCTCTGTCCTCCTCGCTACCCCAGGCTCCCCTACTACATGTGCCCCCTTCAAAAAAATGACGACGTCCACGTCGTCTAGCCTGCACCCTCACGCACTCCTTCGTTGTGGCCCCCCCCTAATTCCGTTTGCGTGGCGCTATCTGCTCTCTCCTCTATCTCGTTCCCCGCGTCTGCTTCATCTTCTTCGTCCTCATAGCATCCCTTTTCCTTTCCTTCTTCTACCTCGTCCATTTCTTCATTCGAATTTTCTTCGTCCTCCCCTCTGTCCGCTTCCGCTCTTTTCTGTCCTCTCTCCCGCTCGTGTAGCGTTCTCATGTACTTATGTTGGTCCGCATGTAGTTTCGTTCCTTCTCTTGGCACGAATGCTCGCAGACGCCGTGCACTGAATTCGCCTGCTACCTGAGCACCTGATAGCGTTTCCAACCTATAAGAATTTCTCAGTCGCCTAGCTATCCGATACGGCTGTGACCACTTAGGGAGAATTTTCCGTTCTGTCTTGAACGTGTAGTCCAGATCGCTTCTGTAAACTTGCACAAGTTGTCCCTCTGTGAAGACGACTTCCGCATGATGCCGTTTCAGTACGCGGCAATCGAAGGCTGTTTTCCTTCTAATGACATGCTTGACGGCTTCGTCGTACCCATCGAGCCGTTGTTGCGCTGCATATGCCATATGGATTGCCGCGTCTATTGCAGTTGGTGCGGTCATGCTATGGGCGATTTCCGTGCATTTGGTGTCGACGACCAAACCCAGCAGCAGTTCTTTCGGCGTGAATTTGAGGGAAGGTAGTAAGCAGTTGTTCAGTGCGCGTACTGCGTCGTCGAGGTGGTCCGGCCATGATTTTGGTAGCTTGTCCCAATCCTCATTGTTTGCATTGTCCTCCCCAACGTCTGGTGCGCACAGCCGTTTTAACACGTGGAGTAGTAACCTGTTGGTTCCTTCCACTAGGCCGTTAATCCAAGGTGAGTATGCTGCTACGACGTGATGATTACACGACCACTTAGCGCAGTAGCCTCTGACCACCTCATTATTGAAGTGTCGTCCACCGTCTGTCATGAACGTCTCTGCCGCTGTGAAGTTGCTAAAGATGTTAGCCAGGCTATCCACCGTTGTCTTTGCAGTTCCGGCTGTCTTGAACTTCGTTACCCACAGATGTTGTGAGAACGTATCTAGAAAGAGACCCAGCGTGTGGTATCCGCCTTTACCAACCGGCATTGACAGGTAGTCCCCGACTAGCAGCTCGAACGGGTGTCTTCTTGTTATCGGTTCGAGTAATGCGTTGATCTTGGGCGTTCCGAAGTTCTTGCATTTTGCGCAGTCCTGGATCGCCTTCATTATGGAGACATCTAGCTTGGGTGAGTAGTATCTGTCCGTGATCGCTACCTTCAGTGCATCCCTGCCCCAATGTCCCCCTGTTTCATGCAGACGTTTCGCCTCTGCGAATGCTTCCTCTCGAGTGATGCACTCTACCCTATGTCTCGGCCGGACGCTCGTACCCCCGTGGATTCTCCACAGTTTGTTCTGGCTGACTGTGTATTGCGTTGCACGGTGTCGTGCTCTGCTACGGTCTCTAACGGGAGTATTAGTGTCTGTATTGAGAATTGCATCGATCACCTCAAGGAATAGCAGTTCTTGCTTGAAGCGTTCCCGTAGTTCCTGACTGTCCTTTGGGAGGTTGTCGAGAGTAAAAATGTCGTTTACCAAGCCGGACGTTGCGTTTGCGTCTGGGCTAACCGTCCACTGGCTGCCGTCGTCCATTGTACGGCTAATGTCGCTCCATTGACGACTTAGTCCATCTGCTATGACGTTGAGGCGGCCCGGGACGTGTCGTACTGCCACGATATTGTGCGCTATAATTCCGTCCCGCCACCTGGCATGTGCTGCCGATATGCGGTCGCTCGACAAGACATCTTTGAGTGCCTTACAGTCTGTTTCTATCTCGACTGGGAATCCCCATATTGTATCTGAGAAGTGGTCAAGTCCAAATTTCAGCGCTGCGAATTCAAGTAAAAACGGTTTGTAATTCCGCTCAGCTGATGATGTCCGCTTGGATGCGAAGGCAATTGGGACTGTTCTATTGACGGTCTTGCCATTCGGGGCTTTCATTTTAACTCGTTGCGTTAGGACCGCACCGAACCCTTCTTGGCATCCATCTGTCATCACTATGAACGGTGTACCGTCGTATCTCGGGGCGTGCAATGTTGGTTGGCTAGTTAGCGCGACCTTCAACTTTAGGAATGTCTCTGTGTGTTTGTGCGACCACACGTCTGTTAACTTGTAGTTAGACATCGCTCTCCTGAATGTAGCTTTCGAAATGGGCTTAGGTATTTTGACCGCTTTGACTAGATCGCGTAGCGGCCCTTCGATCTTCACATATCCTCTGATGAGGTCCCTGAAATGACCTGTGAGTCCTAGGAAGGACGCTAAGTTCAGTGCCGTGTCCGGCTGCTTCCAGTTGACGACTGCCGATAGCTTCGAGAGGTCCAGTTGGACTCCCTGTGGCCCTACTGTTGCCCCAGCAAACGTTGTTTCTGTCATGAAGAACCTGCACTTAGCTGGTGCTAGCGACAACTTGTAGCATCTGCAACGTTCGAAGACTCCCCGAAGCTTCTCTATCATTCCCTTGAATATGTTGTCTCCGCATGCACCGTCGTCGACGAACAATTCTATCACATCGTCTGCTAGAATGTCGTGTAGGCAACGCGTCGCTGTTGCTGAGAAAATTGTCGGTGCTCCCGTCCATCCCATCGCCATCTGTTTGTACCATAGGTAGCCTCTGCCGTCTACGAAGAACGTGAAGTACGGCCTCCATTTTTCTGGAATTTCGATGGCGTAGAAACCTGATGCGAAGTCGAAGACTGACACATACCTATACCCACTTAACCGTTGCTGTTTAGCTCTGATGTCCCCTTGGAACATCGGCGGTATCTGCGTGGCCTTGTTTAATTCCGCGAAGTTCTGTGTCACCCTCCATTTTGGCGCTTCGCCTGGTGCCTTTGGGGTTTCTTCCTGCAGTTCGCCCATGGCATCTATCGCCTGGAACGGGCGTTCGACGTTTGCCTCGTCGCACTGTCTGTTCACCTCCTGCTGCAGGGCTTCCAGCGTCATGCCTTCCCCAGTGTTGTGTGTCTTTTGCGTGAGCACTGTTGGCGCAACGTGTTTGATATGCGGTATATCGGCGTATTCAATTAAATCTCCCTCCAACATTTGGTCGACCCACTTGTTCATAAACTGTCGTTGCGGGGCGTTCATCGGCCGTTGATGTACCATGGTGCGGAAGGTAAGGTCATCGGGTATGTTCAGATCGATTTTCGCCCCTGGTATTGGCAAGACTTCGCTGAGCGAGCATGCGAACACATCTGCAAACTCTGTCAACAGTTTGACCACCTCCTCCCTTTCATCCGCCGTTAGATCTTCGCCGATCTTGACGTTTTGCAATATGAATTCGACTCTCTTTGGAGCGAATGGGTCTGTCTGCCGTGTGAACGTGCTGTTAGGGTCCGTAATTCTGCTGGTGCCCTTCGGGTTGTTGTGCCCTTGCTCGGCGTGGTGCAACGTACTATTGCATTCCGTGTCTGTCGACGGTTTGAGCATGGTAGTAAACTGGTTTTGCAACGTAGTTGCAGTGGTTCTGTCGGTGATCGTTACCTCGTCTGTTGCATAGTCGTGTACCGCCTTGAATGCTCTCAGCAGAGGTTTGCCGAACAGAAACGACCAGCCTCCAGCGCTGTCGAAGACCTCGAAGGTTCCGCTAACCTCTGCTCCCTGCACGTTTATCGTGCCTTTCCACGTTGCCTGTGACGGAACTATTGCTCCATTTGCCATGCACAGCGTCTGCTTGGAAGGTTGCCACCCTCCTAATTTATGTTTGACCTGGTTGAACGTTGACAGTGCCATTGTGCCAGTCATTGCTCCATTGTCGAACAAGGCACTTATTTGAGTTCCGGTGCTGTCTGGGTTCTTGAGCGTGATGGTGTGTACGAACAGGACAGTTTTGTTCGTAGTATCTGGTACGCGGCCTTGCCTTTCTTGTACTGCGGAATACAAGTCGATGACATTGTTGACGTGAGATTCGGTGCGTAGTACATGTAGACCGGCTGCTGCTACCGTAGATACTGCGAGCGCTGGGGTCGTTGTGCTGTCCTTCACAGCGACCCTGTCTCGTTTCCCTGGTCGTCTAACTCTATGAGCCTGACGTTGTATGCGACGCTCCTGTTAAATGGCCCCAGTGTCCTGTTGCACAGTGCCCGCCATGTGGTTTCATTGCGGCTCAGCCGCGCAGCCTCTCCTTCTGAGGTGGGGCAGTTCTTGCTCCCGTGTCCGTGGGTACCGCATCTGAAGCACTCCCCCGAGCATATCATGGCCGTGCCTGGCCTCAACGGGTATGGGGTATGTTCCGTGATTCGGGTCACTTCCCCGTGCTTCGCTGTCCATGACGCGAGTTGTGCCAGGTATTTCCTCTGTCCTTCTTCGTCGGGCTGTTCGTGAGGGAACTGCTCTAACGCTTTCCGTACCGTTTCTTTAAGTTCTTCTGATGGCGGTGTATACGGTGCAGTGCATCTCGGGATCTGCTGTACTGCGAACCTCGTTGTCTGGGACATCGTTGTGGGTGTTACTCGTGGGTTGGCTCGGTTCACCGCTACCTGTCCTATCGTGAGGCGTTGGAGCTGGGCGGTCAGGTCTGCCGTTGTCGCCTGCTTCACCGCTTCCAACCTCTGGAGGAGCTTCTGATCCCTTGCTTCTTCGTTCCTCCTTCTCTCCTCGATGTCCTCTCTCTCTTGCTTTAGCCTCGCCGTGTTTACATCCTTCACCGCCTTTACGAATGCGTTCCAGTCCGCGTACTCATCGTCCAACTGTTTTCGTACGGCTTTCGGCAACTGCTTCTTCACCTGCCATATCAAAGTTGACCCTTTCTCTATTCCCGCCAGCATTGCCAACTCCCAAGCTTCTTCCACCCATTTGATGTGCGCCCATACTTTCTGTCGACCTACGGTCTTGGTTACCCCGACGTCATCCTCCATCAGCTTGTGCGCCAGTAACTCCGCCTGGTATTCCTCTGACGTTTGCGTTGCGCTCTCGATGGGCGGCCATCTAGCCCTGAACGCCTTTGTGAGGTCGTCCCAAGACGTCAGCTGCGACCCTTGTAGTCCCTGATACCATCTTTCTGCCGGGGATCCTGTCCCCAGGTAGTTCGATAGTGCCGATATCTTTTGTGCGTCGGTTGCAACCGGGTTTGAGAACAGGATGTTTCTGTTAAACGCTTTCAAGAAGTCGCTAGCGTTTTCTGACGTTGACCTGTCTCCATAAAAGATTGGTACTACTTCTGCCATCGTTCGTGCGCGATTTGCTACCGATGGAGCCGGTGGGGGTGGTAGAACCGGTGGGGCTGGTAGAGCTGGTGGGACTGGGGGTGCTAGAGATATCGGCGGTGTCGGTAGTGCCGTTGTATTCGTGAGGGTTGGAATACTTGATAGCGCTGAGGTCGTTGTTGGCGGCGTTGTGAATGCCCGTCCCCTTCGGTTGAGTGGGATGGCTGAAATCGACGTATTCAGTGGTACTGCTGGGTATGTTCCCCAGTACTCTTCCGTTTCTGAGACCGGTGATGTTGCCCTGGTTGGTGGAAGAGCCCTCGTGGACGCACACTCGTGTGGGGACGTGGGTGACTGGGTTGGGGACTGGGGTTCCGATGGGAACACGTATTCGCTGTCCGTTGGCGTAGTGCCTAACGGTGTTGACACTGTCGGTGGGGTAACAGGGTTCGCTGATACGTAGCGTCCCCTTGTGTCACGGTTGCGGAGCCTGCGAGACAGTTTGGTCAGTCCTGTTGGTCGTTGTGCTGTACGTAGCTTTTTATTTTCTTCGACACGTGTCCGTCGTGCGTTGTCTGCGTGGTCTAACTCGGTAGCGTTGGTTCGGGAACCTTACGGTGTGCAGTGGTACGGTGATGCGGTGCTACGGCGTGCGTTGAATCTACTATCGTCACCACGATGGAACAGCTGAACTCGCCGGTCGTCGTATGATGAGATGACTACAGATATACACGCGTGTCCATGTCCTGTCCTCGCTGACTAAGCCTCTGTCCTCCTCGCTACCCCAGGCTCCCCTACTACAGCGCCGAAAGAAAAGGAGAAAGAGTTGAGGTTAGAGAAGGTAGAGAAGCTGACGAATGATAATTGGTCGGCATGGAAAAAGAAGATTGCTTCCGCACTCCAGGCACATGGCCTATACGAAGTCGTGACTGGGAATGATGTAAAGCCACCAGAGGAATGGGCGGATGAGGTAACAGCGTGGAAGAAACGGGATTATCACGCACATGCGACTATCTTATCTAATCTCTCTAACGAGCAGACTATCCACACCCGCCTCCCAGGCCAGGAGACTGCTGCTAACTTATGGAAAAACTTGCACATTGTGCACGAGACCCGTGGTCAACAATCTATCACCACGATATGACGGGATCTATATGGATATAAAGCCGATGACGATATGGATATTCCCGCGCATATTAATAAACTGCGCGACTACCAAAATCGCCTATACGAGATGGGTGACATAATCCCTGATCCCCAGTTTCAAGCAATCCTCGTGTTGTCGCTTCCCTCTTCGTGGGATAGCTATACATCAGGATTTATTGGTGGATCTCACTCTCAGGCGACTCATATTTCTACGCAGGAAATGATCTCCCTCATTTGCGTCGAGTGGGAGCGCCACCGTAGAGAAATGAAAGGGGACGCCGCTTACCGTGCCAAGGGTGCCGAGAAAAGGAAGCGAAAGACTACTACCCCCGGCCCCTGTGACACGTGCGGTCTTACCAATCATAAAACGTCCCAGTGCCGTCACAAAAATAAACCGAAGTGCAGCTACTGTAACAAATTTGGCCACACTACACGTGAGTGTTGGACCAATCCGGATAACAACGAGAGGAGGCCAAAGCGCCCACGACCGGATAATAAGGACCGAGATAAGAAGCGGTCTAAGAAAAGTACTGGAAAGTCCGAAAAGGCACATCGCGTCATTGAAGAGCAGGACTCCAGTAGTGATGTAGCGTTCATGTCTCTCGAAAGTGTATTAACAGAGTCTGACGAATCCGAGACCTATTCTGCTTATGAGTGGCTGGCAGATAGTGCTACTACATCACACATATGCGCCCAAAGGGATGCATTCATAACATATGAGCCGCTCCAAAATAAAACAGTGTCCGGCATAGGGGATAACCCCGTACCTGCACTAGGACGCAGGACAGTTGCCATACACAGTGTGATAGATGGACAGACGGTTACTGTTCACTTGCATGACACACTCCATGTGCCGTCGTCACCTAATAATTTATTTTCTATTGGTCGCTTAGATGGACAAGGTGGCCGCTCCATATGTGGAGGAGGCCGTATCCAACTGCAAAGCGCCTCTGGAAATACTATTGCCATAGGCAAACGACAAAATCATTTATATAAACTAAACTTTACTATGGCTATGAGCCATGACCACAGTCATCGCGCAGTAAAGGCGCACTCATGGAAAACCTGGCATAAGAGATTTGGCCATATCGGGCTTAGTGGACTCCGGAAGCTTTTCCGGAAGAAACTCGTCACAGGCCTCGATGTCAATGACACATCATCAGATCTCGATTGCAACGCGTGCACTGCCGCTAAGCAAACACGTGAGCCATACCCACACGAAGCAAGTCACCGTGCCACAACACCGGGAGAACTTATTCATATGGACGTGTGGGGACCCGCTTGAACTACATCGGTGCACGGATATCGATACTACGTATCTTTCATTGACGATGCAACACGGTACGCTACGACATACTATTTGAAGAGTAAAAGTGATATGCACGAACGTGTCAAGGAATATGTGACAACGTTGGAAAGACAACATAACATACTAGTAAAACGAATCAGATGCGATAACGGTACAGAGTACATCAATAGTGCTCTGACGAACTGGTGCAAGGAACGAGGCATTGTACTAGAGCCCACTGCACCGTATTCCCCACCACAAAACGGCATCGCTGAAAGATTTAACCGAACCATGGTTGAACTAGGACGCGCCATGATCATCACGCAGAATCTGCCCGCATCGCTATGGTGTGAGGCGATAAGTCATGCGGTATATGTCCGCAACTGTGCCTGGACACGTACCTCCGAGGTGACGCCCTACGAAGGCTGGCATAAACGAAAACCAGACGTATCGCACCTCCGAGAATTTGGGACACCAGTGTGGATCTTGGACGAGAGCCCGTCCACCTCGAAACTACAGGCCAAATCCCACCCGTATCCTTTTGTAGGTTTCCTAGATGGACCACGTGCTGTTCAGTACTTCAATACTCGAACGAAACAAATAAAAACCTCTCGGAACTATAGGTTCCACCATAACGATGAACTGCCCGCGCCAGACTTGCAGCCCGCAGGGGGAGGCAGAGAAAGCGAGCAGCAGAAGTCAAGCGACGAAAGGGACAGCTCGGGTTTAAAGATCCGACTAAAAAGGAAAAGTCAGGAACAACACGTTACGCCCACGAGGCCGAATAAACGGACTAAATCTGTACATGAATACAGTGATGTCCCATTACCTGATTTAGACGACAGCTCAGAAATAGATGAGAACTCAGATAATCGTGATCTCTCGTCTGCAGAGCGCGTCTACTTAGCATTTAACGAATCTATGTTAGGTCAGGGTGACCCTAAGACCCTACGTGAGGCTAAGGAATCGCCCGACTGGCCGGAATGGGAAAAAGCCATACAGGCCGAGCTACAACAACTACGAGATAAGGGTACGTGGAAACTGGTTGATCCACCGAAGGACCGGAAACCCATATCCAATAAATGGGTATTTACCCGAAAATACGATAAGGAGGGAATACTCCAAAAATACAAAGCGAGATTGGTCGCTAAAGGGTATTCTCAGGTACCGGGTATGGACTATAATGATACATACTCGCCCATGGTAAGATTAGAGACCATACGTCTTATCTTATCACTAGCCGTTGCCCAGAATTGGGAGATCCAGCAAATGGACGTCAAGGGGGCTTATCTAAACGGTAAATTAAAAGAAGAAATTTATATGGAACAACCTGAAGGCTACGAAGACGAAACAGATCGTCTATGCCGCCTAATTAAAACATTATATGGACTAAAGCAGTCCGGGCGAGAGTGGAACGAAGAGTTTAATAGTCAACTACAGACTGTTAAATTTGGTCGTCTCTATGCCGATCCGTTCGTCTATATCCGAAAGACGGAGAGCACGATCGAGATAATTACAGTATGGGTTGACGACCTAATACTCATAACTAATACTCTCGCGCTAATGGACAAGCTGAAAGCACAACTACAAGGAATGTTCGAGATAACAGATCTCGGCAATCCAAGTAAAATTGTTGGGATCGAACTCTTGCGTGACCAAGCCACAGGTACCATCACACTCACTCAAACAAAATACATCGAGGGATTGGTACAAAAATACAGCCTGGAGAATGCGAACACGGTGAAAACGCCGCTCGACCCAGGAACAAAATTAACTAAAAGTACTTCCGCGGGAGAGAATCCCCAAAATAGCTATGCGACATTAATAGGGCACCTAATGTATGCCTCTGTCGCAACACGACCTGATATTACATACGCTGTCAACCGGCTTGCGGCCTTTACTGCAAACCCGGATATGTGTCATTGGACAGTGGCTAAAAGAGTTCTAAGGTACCTAGCAGGTACCAAGGCTGCCGGGATAACATACCGAGCAAACCCGTCAGCCAATAACCACAATGAGATAATTATGTATTCCGATGCCGACTTCGCTAATGACGAAGATCGTGTATCAATATCCGGCTACGTATCAATCCTTAATGAAGGAGCGATCACGTGGTACTCCAAAAAGCAGAGCCACGTCGCCCTCTCTACGGCAGAGGCCGAGTACACTTCGATGGCAAATGCCATGCGTGAAATAATATGGCTAAGAAACCTGTTAAGTGATCTCGGATGCCTGCAGAAAGGAGCCACAGCGCTCTATGGTGATAACCAGTCGGCGCTTGCTATTGCTAAAAATGCACAGTACCACCAAAGATCGAAGCACTTTGATACGCGAAACCACTTTATTTGTGATTGTGCAAAAAGAGAAATAATCGAACTAAAATATTGTCCTACGGCCGAGATGACGGCCGATATATTCACAAAGACCCTATGAAGGGATAAACACGAATATCATTCGAACGCCATGGGCATGAACCTGGCTTGAGGGGGAGTGTTGAGACTATGGTCGTCGAGACAATCCAGCCCCATGCCATAAAAAGAAAAGAAAAGATCACTACGCCGATCGAGCATCGTGACAACAGTATTGATAATTCGCCGAGACATAAGGTGAAACTGAGACAAGCGGGGATTGAGGTCGGAGTGAGTCCCACTCCGCCTCTACAGAGAAAAATGAAATATGCGTCAGACATATATACAGGTAGCTACCAGAGATGAAATACAACGAACACTGCAACCATTTTACAATTTTTCTTCAGAAAACATGCTGAAAAAATTGAAGAAAGTGATACTCTTTTTTGATAGGTTTTTTCAAAGAGAAAAGGTAAAAATAATATTTTCTTTTCTTCACATGACTTGCCACAAAACATGGATTGATGGTAATACCCATTAGTGTAGAAGCTAATCAGCACTACCATCAATTCATGTTTTTCCACAGAAAAGACAAAGAACACAAAATATTATATTTGCATTTTTTCTGTGAACACAGCCCAAATAAAAGAGTATCTCTTCTTTCAATTTTTTCAACATATTTTGGTATGAAAAATTGTGAAATGCTTGCAGTGGAAGAGACGAGAACTCTGCTCGTCGCCCCGCATCGCTGTCCGACCCGTGAGGCCCGTAAACGCATACGAAAGTCTTCGGTACCCGTACCTCGCTGGTAGTGTCTGTTTAGGAATCCACTGCTTGTTTATTATAAGTCTACATATTCTTTACAGTACACTACTTACTGATACCCTGTAGCTGCCTACAGGTACATTGAATATATTAGTAGTTGAGTCACTACTGAGGCTGCCTACAGCCCTTTTCTACAGGTTATGAGCCCCGCCTAGTGCGGAAATTTTATTGTAGGCAACTCGCAGTCGACTCGTGTAGAAACTACTCGACAAGTCCACAATACATCTCTACTACCCTCGAGGCTAATGGACTGCTACCAGATGGATCCACCTGAGCTCGGAGATCATGGCGAGAACTGGTCCAACTACAGAAGTTGGGTCCTCGAAGCCATAGATGAAGAAGACTTAACCGGTATCCTATTGGGGTCTGAAACACAACCAATGCATCCAAAACGGCTGGAAGGACGTGGCCCAGGCTGGGCACCACAGTCCAATGAGGAACGAGATGAACTAGCGGCATGGCGAACCGCTGAGTCTACGTGGCACCAACGGAACTCAATGGTCGATCTTTTGATCACATTCGGCATTCCAGACATCATTCTTCCCTCGCTAATTCCCCTCGACACTCCTCTCGAACGGTTCTCCTATCTCGAAAGACACTATGGTGAAATTCCAAAGCCAGTTAGTTGGCAGTGCACGAATGTGCATGATGGACCGCTCACCGAGACTGTGCCTAGTCAGCACAAATGCGATCATTCCAAAGTCACAAGCATGAGCATCCTCGCAAACACTGCAGCTGTAGAACAGCCTGCAGTGGTCCTAGACGAATGTACTGAGATTACCTATGGGCCCACGGCGCCGGAGGCAGCAATCGTAGACATACAAAATCAGGTGGCAGGTAGCTATGCAGACAGCTCGAACGAGCACCAAGGAGACCATACCGGGACTGCAACCATGAAGCAGATTGAAGTGGAAGGGAGGACACACGATGAGCAAGTCATGCAACGGTGCAACTCACAGCCCGAGCAGGTCGTGGCTGAGGAAGAGAGCTTCCCAGATAGCCCAAGCGACTGCGCCGAGACCAAAACCGGGTACCTAACACTTGAAACTGAGGTCGTAGACACGCAGCAGGTGGAGGACAACCTACCTAAGGTTGAGGTTGGGAATACAGATGCAGAACGGCCGGACAAATGTGTGCACACACTCGAAGCATCTGACAAGGGTCAGCATGCAGATGACGAGGCTGCACCGCACCGGAACCTACCTGAGTGGAGTGCTGAGGCTCCCGAGCCTGCAGACGAGCCCACTAAACAGAGCTGTGGGTACTCTATTGAATTCGTGCCGAAAACGCATCTCGAACAGGATCAGAGTCTCCCGACGAGCGGCGAGACAATCGCTAATGTACCAGATCCACCCCGCTGTCGAATCAAACGTCCTATACTGCAGGACACACTGTCAGCACGAACACGTAGCACTACAACCATGGAGCTCAAGTTGCCATGTACACGAAGGTACAGTGAGGTGCAACAAGGAGGACAACTGTCCGCACAAAGTCGCTCGCTGGCACTGCTACCTGACCTATCATTCCAGAAAGCTTGGCCACCCGATCGTCATACAAAGCGAAGCATGCCATTAATGGCTGACAGCAAGGGTCAACACCCTGAATGGGAGACGAAACGGATGAACGACTTACCTGTGTCGCCCGAACCACCTCCGACTGGTGTCCCACTCATTCCTTGGCTCTATCGGGTACCCCGTCGACGTGGAGGAGTCAAATCGAGCACTGAAAGTGTCAGCTACGCTCGGACGAGGCGAAACGTCTACCATAGTCGAGCAGTGCCCATGCGGCTACTTCTGCCCACTTCAACATCCTCAAAATGGTCCATATACCTTGCAGGAGGATTACAGACGATGAGCGTATGCTATAATAAGGTCAGGAGTGCACGACGAGTTGAAATGAGAGGAGACACACACCGAATAGCTGGCATTCCTATGCCGCTGCTTCAAACCGTCTCAAACCCCTCCAAACGACTCTGGAACATCACCAACGCCTACTGGCGGGAGGGGGCATCTCCTGTATCGATGCGGAGCAATGCAAAACGGCCAAGAAATCTTCCTGTGGCCAAACGGCTGCCTCGCAGCAGCAGTAGGAGGCAAGGTAACACATGCACCGGCGTGTACTCACCTGTGCCACCTAAACGGCCTCCCAACGGCCTCATACACACTCCTTCGACCTCCATGGACCCGCACCGAGATGGCAGGATCAAGACGAGAGCTGAAATCGTCAGTAACATTCGTACGAGGCGAAGCGCTCACCACGCCCATGCGGCCCCCATGCGGCCACTGCGGCTGCTCTCGAAGCCTACCAAACAATCCAGAAACATAGTGGGGGGGTCCCCAACACTAGGCATTTGCTACAACGAGGTCAGCGATGCCGCAAACGTCGAGACGAGAGGGATTACACACCCTAGTGACCATACACATGGCATCCCTGGCATCTCGTCATCTCGCGGACCCACAAAACGCTGGAAACCTTCATGGTACATCTCCAGCACTTATTGGATGCAGGGGCTGTCCAACGAAATCAAACCGAGCACTGAAAACATCAGTAACGCTCGTACAAGGCGATACACCAAGTACCGGACAAAACAGCCTAACGGCTCACCTGGGCCACCCTACCGCTCACCAAAGGACCTCGCGCACTCTCCTGGGACCCTCAGGGACTCATGCCGACGTGGAAGGATCAAAACGAAACCTGAAAACGTCAGTAAATCTGGGCAGAGAGGCTGCAAGCGCCTCATGCTACTCAGCATGCCCATTTCGCCCCCTCGCCACCTTTCGAAATACCTCTGGAATGTCGCTAACACATACTGGCGGAAGGGGGTGCCTCCTGGATGGATGCGGAATGACGATAAACTCGTTATATTCAAAACGGCGGCCTCACGGTCATGGTACAAGGTCAAGGCGCGTGCACACTACAGGCATATCCGAAACGGGAAGTTGCCACAACGCGACGTGGCAAACATGACCACACAACACTCGCACACAATGGACTCGAGGCTGCACTTGCAGCAATTATACTCGTTTTATTCCAATATTCGGTATACATTTTTTTCTATTGAGTCCTGTATTCTTCACCCCTCCTAATCACACAGTGGAGCTTCAGGGGGTGTGTTGGAGATTGAATCACCCCAGTGTGATGTATATTTTGGTGCGATGTTTATATGCTTACATAAGTGCTTAGAGCACACATAGTACTACACTTTTGGTACTATTCCCTCAGTAGTTGAGTCACTACTGAGGGTAAGTCTACATATTCTTTACAGTACACTACTTACTGATACCCTGTAGCTGCCTACAGGTACATTGAATATATTAGTAGTTGAGTCACTACTGAGGCTGCCTACAGCCCTTTT